>JAURVB010001078.1:0-48581 GCA_033002965.1 Piper betle
CACGTAAATAGTTGGATCATCATCATATCATGTAAGTCCTAGTAATTTTTCTCATTGATTTTGCGATAAAAATGTGATTTTTATTGTTTGTTGTGTTTCAACAAGTAAAATATAATAAAATATTTGTGGTGACCTAAACTTATAAAATCTATTGACTAATCTACCTTATAATGGTCAAAATAAGAAAAGATTAAAACTTTATAATTTTTGGCCACACACAAGCGATCAAGTATAATAAAATTGCCTTAAATATTTAAGGCATTTCAATATCTCTTACTATATTTAAGTACATGAGTTGAATCTTGAAAATTCATTCATAATGCATTGAGATCTCTATCTTATTTTTTGTATTTATTTTTATAGAATCTTATTCTGCTATGGTGATATGCCCAACATGAATATGGCATGTGATGCACTCAGTGTCCATGCTTAATTTCCTGCCCTTGCATGTTATGTCATTTGCTACATTTATCATTGTCTCCATGTCAATGCAGGCATGCTTCATCAAAGGTTTAAGTTGTGGTATGCATTTTCTAAGTTGTGCGGAGTCGAGCTTGCCAAGTTAGGATGTGGAGCTTGCCTCACAGGTCCATTAGCACTCCTCTTTGCTTGATCTACTGCTTGACTCTATTGCAATTTTGCTTTTATATCGTTATTAGGACGTAATTAGTGGCATTTTATTGGATCCTATTGCTTATGGGTAATCTTATCAATTTTTCTAATTAATAAAAACTTTCAAGGTTTAGATCCCTTGATGAACTTTTGGAAGATCAGAATTGGCTTAAAAATCGCTCTTAACACTATTTGTCAACCCTTCCCGGGCCCTATACCTATTATATGTTTTTTAGACTTTCTATAAATAGCCAGGTTGGTGCTCACCTGTGGTGTTCGATTTGACAATTAATATATTATGATTATGATTATTATTATGATAATCATATACAGTACCTGCTGGCAGTGTGCATTCAGCATGAGCATGATCTCCATTGAGCATATTTGAACCACGCATTCACTGATGATCAGATTAGGCCCTATTGACCAGGGGCATGTTGTCGTCAACCAGATTTCGGCTCACATGTAGTATTGGCACATTACCATTGAATATTTTGATTTATGTGTGGGTATCTCAATGATTATGATTAGGCCCTATTGATCATATTTCAATATGATGATGTGGAGGTGGCGAGATTTTTAGATTCATGTTGAAACTTCCCATGGATGATGAATCATCCATGTACCATTCTGGAAATGTTCTATGTGGTTATTTCCAAGCATGTAATCTTTGATCACTGACGTATGTTTTCTATATAGTGTGGTATTGTAAGTTTGGTCTTTAATATGATAAGATTGGGAAAGACTCATAGGGATAGCTTACTTGTTTGTTGGTGTTGTTTGTGGGTTGCTGGGATAGCTTACTTGTTTGTTGGTGTTGTTTGTGGTTGCTTATATTGATGTGGGGCCAGTAAGCTGTATGTTGTAACTAATATATGGGGATAGTAAGAGTTTAGTATTTTGCAGTGGGAGAACCCAATAAGGGTAGATATTTTGCAGTATGTTGTAAATCTATGTAATGCCTGTAGGCCATATAAAGAGTATAGTATTCTAGGTTAGTGATCCACTCTTACGAACCGCTGGTTGTCAACCCTGTAGCCTACCACTTTGCAGTGGGAGAACCCAACAAGGGTAGATATTTTGGATTGGGTTCTACTTTTTACTGCAATTTGACACCTTCTGCAGCACGAGTGACATGATTCCACTTCTACCCCGTCTAATGATGTCGGCTTTGGTTCTCGTCCGCTCACCTAGACAGCTCACTCTGATGAATGTTTACTTCGTCGAATTGAGGAATTAGAGACCCACGAACAAGACTTAGAGCAAAGATGATTAGATTACGGTAAGATATCAAATTTGAGGTTGTGAAGAGAGAGCGCCAAAAGAGGGAGGAGGCTAACACTAGGGATCACCAGCTCATTGAGTCACTAGATGAGAGGGAGCAATGCACAAGAGAGTGTGGACGCAGGAGGCTAATAGATGAGATGAGTTCAAGCATCTTCGGATGCTTTGTATGGTCAAAGTTTCTCATCGTGCCCTTGACGAGCCAAGTTCATCGCATCCTGACCGACCTGATCCGCTAACTACTTGATTATCTTTCATGTTGGTGTTATGAATGACTTTATATTTATCGTATTTGACGTCGCTTTGTATTTGATGAATAATTTTTATTCGTATGGATATATATGTGGCATCTTAAAAGTTTATTTTTAATGATTATCATTATTTAATTCTTAGTTAACGTTTAACCGAGGAATTATAAAGTGAAATAAATACATTTTTTTTCTATTTTTATTATTTGCGACAGATTTGAGACTGGATTGCAACCGGTTCGCAACTGCTTTGAGACTGAAAAATCTGTTGCAAATATTTGCAACTGATAAAAAAATAATTTATTACCCAATTTGTAACCATATTTGCAAGTAGAAATAGTTGCAAATATTTTATTGGCGACTGGAGAGCTTTTAGTCGCAAATTTCATCAGGGACTCCTTAATCTTTGACCGGAAAAGTGACGACTGTGTTGGCAGTCTCTTATGCGCATTTTTCCACTAGTAATCTAGCCATCAAGTAAAATTCAATTAATTTAGTTCAATCCCAAACTAAAGGAATGCTGAAGCTGCCCATTGGGTTGTGGTCTACAGTCATAAAGATATTTTCTTATATCTTTTTTAGGGTTCAGATATTTTGATATTGGTACAAGTTCAAGTCTAGCAAAACCTGAAGCTAACCTGACCTATTGGCATCTCAAATAGAAGGGACTTACTATTGTATTTTTTTGTTAATGTATTATTTGTATACTGTTGAAGTAGTATATATAACTCCATACAAGGGGAGACAAAAGAATACCTTGTTGAATTAAGATAAAATGAATGAAATTTTAACCAAACGTATGTTTTTAATTATAAAATTGTGGTGGAGATGATTGATGAAAAGCCCTCGCGACCCAACCCTGCTGCATATGGTGATTGTTCACCAGCCCCTTCTTTCTATCGAAGTCAAAGGAGGAGCTAAGGCGGTGGCCAATGGCAATGGCGGCGCTCACAACCTCCTTCCTCCTCTCCCCTCTCCCCGCCCCACTCCCAAGCCATCTTGCCTCACTACCCCCTCCAATCGCCTACTCTTCCTCCGACCCCCCTTCTCTCCCCCTCCGTCTTCCTTCTCCACTGCCGTCAGCAGGTCGTCCCCCCTTCCGCCATCGACGCCATCCTCGTCTTCTGCACTTCCGCCGCCTTGTCCTTGTCCCTCTTCCTCGCCGACGCCGGCCAGGCCTCCGCGTTTGTTACCACCACCCCCCGGAAGCTGCAGTCCGACGAGCTCGCCACCGTCCGCCTCTTCCAAGAAAACACTCCGTCTGTTGTTTATATCACTAATCTCGCCGTCCGGTATGTCTATATTCACTGTCTTTTTTTCTTTACTGTTTCATTTTGGGTGTTGATTTTTGCTCTATCTTTGTTCTGTTGGGTAGCCAAGATGCGTTCACATTGGATGTGCTTGAGGTGCCACAGGGCTCGGGCTCGGGGTTTGTATGGGACAAAGACGGGCATGTTGTCACCAACTATCATGTCATCCGTGGGGCATCGGACCTCAAGTTGGTATCACCTTTAAATACTGTTTTTTTTTAGCTTAATTTAGCTGTGTGGAAATATATATGCTCTAGGATCAATTTATGCCGCCAAGTGATGTTCTCTTTTTAGAATGTTGCCACTTATTTATGATTACTTAATAGGGTTACTCTTGCTGACCAATCTACATATGACGCAAAAGTTGTTGGTTTTGATCAAGACAAGGACGTAGCTGTTCTGCGAGTTGATGCACCCAAGGATAAACTCAGACCCATACCTGTGGGAATTTCTGCTGATTTGCTTGTTGGTCAGAAAGTGTACGCTATTGGGAATCCTGTGAGTACTCTTAGTTGTCGCAGTTGATTGTTTTAAGTTTTTGTTACAGTTCAACAATTAAGTATATAAACCTTAATTAAGAGTTCATTGTGTTAAAAAAAATTGAACGAGGGAAGTTAATACTGAAACTCCTACTTGGTAAAGCTTTTTTCTGGGTCAAGGATGATGCAGGAAAAGTTCTACGGGAATTAGAAGAGTTTGAAGGAGTGTATAGATTAATGATATCATGGAGAATGAGTGATGTAGTTTTTGTTGTCCCACAGCTATTTTGTAAAAAAAGTCAATGTGAGAATTTGACCTTTTTTCAAAGTAGAATTTTAACTTCCTATGCCATAACAAAATAGCATATGATATTTGGCCATGTGTAACAAAGTAAAAGACTCATGTAAATCAACGTGAGAATGGCAGTACTAGATTGTGTAGAACATAAGCATGCCTGCGCACCATCTTCTTTGTTTCGCAACCCTTTAATTGTGCATTGGTAATTTCGTGTGATATGTCTAAATTGATGACACTCGAAACATTATCATGTTTTGAGAAAAGAAGCTTATCTTCATACTTCTTGTGGCAATGAATGCAAACTTTGTCATTGCTCCCTTGATTGTTAGACTGGGATTTTTGTTGTTTCTGTGATCTGTTATTGTTGCAAGAGGTTGAGTCACTACTATCATCCAAAGATCTCTTTTTATTGTTCCTAACGTTCCTCTTGTGAAACTCATTTTGATCATCCTCCACAAATGCAGCTATCTCCATCAGCTAAAGTTTTTAGGCCTTTGTTGCACCACTGTAGTATGGATGTAATCTCTAAGTCCTCAGAAAAACTTCCTTGCCCGACACTCTTCACTATGACAAAGGAGGAGCAAAATTTTTCAACTTCACAAATTTACTCTCACACTTCAAGATGTTTATGCTTACCTAGATAAGGTCTTGAAATTCCCTTTATTTCGTCATTGATATTGTTGCATGTCTACGACCTATGTATGGTCATACATATCAAACTAATCAAAAGTTTCACTTCAATCTAGTCTCTTAATATCTTAAGTCACTATTGTCTTTGGTGTATTATGACATCCTATTGTCATTTATATTCTTATATATTTTCACTTCATTACAAATTAGGTATTTTGATTAGCTCTGATACCAAGTTTTCACCTTCTGTTTTCTCAGAAACGTAAAAAAAAATTATTTCTTTATTAGTTATAGTAGAATTATGTTGTTATTTTTCCCCTCTATCTTTCTGGATCAAATGTGGAATTTTTAATAAAGTGAACATGATATCTATTACAATTATCTAGGTTCACAACCAAAAAAGTTTACATCATATCCAAAAGTACATGATTATAGGGCTATAAAAAATTACATCTTTAAACATAATCATAATATTAAGCTAATATCCATATGAGTCATCGGCTCTTCTGATTTGTTAACTACAGGTTGAGGGGCACCGCATGTGGGGAAATACTCAGGAAGAACATATAACATTCATAACAATATATAAGAAATCCTATGTAAGACACATTCAATTGAAAAATCTGATAAATCATAGACACTAAAAGGTTTTAATGAATCATAGATCATGAATCTCTTAAATACAAATGGAAATTGAGTATCGTAGTTTGTAATTGTAATCGTAATTGTATGTGACTCTCAAATACAAATCTTGACCAGTCTTTCATCCTTGGGTACCAAACCCACTAAGGAGTATCGTATGATATTCACTATACTCACTCAAGAATCATAAGAAGTCAATTAATCTTTGTATCAATAATCATAAGACTTCAATGCAGAGTGACTCATGAGGACATCTTTTCAAATCATGGGTATCATGGAATCATTGCAAATGTTTCACAAAGTCAAGCGATACAATAATTCATAAATGACACTGATAATGGATAAAACATGAGAGAAATATGCCATTACTCATTGGTAAAAGGGCATATTTCATCATTTAGAAGATCAATTACAAGTGATCATTTCAATTTCTAGGAAAGGGAAACATCTTACCATGGAAAAATCTACATGTAGTTAAGAAGGTTAGGTTCTTACCTCTTCTCTTGGCTGAATGTTAGTGCCTCTCTATCCTCCTTGCCTCCTCATCTAGGTTTTCTTATTCCGTCTCCCCTCCCCTATTTATAGCTAATTAATTGCTTACCATAGTTTATATATAACTTTTTGGAAAGGCTTGTTTGGTAATTTTACATCTTTATTCTAACAAATGAGAACTTGTTACCTCTATTAACCAATAAGATTTGCCTCCTTTTATTAACCAATCAAGATTTGCCACCTCTTCTAACCAATTAAAACTCACCAAGTAGATTACTTCGTGTATGAGTTATCTTGGAATATTTCAAAGTTTACTTCTCTTTTAAGTTTTCTAGAAGTTTGCTTTTTCAGATATTTCTAGAGAGGCTATTTTAGCCCTTTCTGTTTCCACTTTCCTTCTTATTCGATACAATTCCATTTGACTATGTAAAAACATTAATCACATATTAATCAATCTAGTTCCACTTAATTGAGTCCTAACAACACTTACGTTAACTCATTAAATTTTTGTAAAAGTAACTTTAAAATTATAGTCATTATAATTATAAAACCAAACACATTGATATCAAGTACAATTTCATCAAAGACAATACTCAACAAAATAAAGTGAGTGTGAAATAAATTTTGTCACATCTTATGATTGTTGATTCACTTACTAAGATACTACCTTGTGATGTGTACATTTTCCACACATGATTGGTGAGATTATTTTTTTAGTATGTACTTCATATGTAGTTTAGTTGATTTTTCATGTAATTTATATATCTTTGTTTATCATTGAAAATTTCATGTCACTTCATTATCTTTTACTTTATACAACATAACAATGTCAAATGAGTTGAATAACTCTTAGTTGAGCATTCACTTATAGTGTTTGAGTTGCATTGAGAGATGAGACGTTAGTATTTTACATCACGAATGTCACCTCAATGATGTCTATTTTCAATTATAGTCGATATGAGATCTCATAGTCATATCTCATAATAAAGCCAGATAGGAGATGTAGATGATTGCACTAGTGGTTGTTGTGTTAATGTCTTAGGTCAATTATTTGAGTGATAATTTGACTTAAGTCTATGTGGTGTTAATAAAGGGAATGTGCTCTATATGGGATATTTTAAGTGAATGTCTATCCACCATAACTTGTGATTCATTCCACTTGTGGAATTTCAACCATGAGGACAATGAGAGAACAATTCTTACTTTTGCATTGAGCGAGATCTTTAAAGCAAAATTCTTCCATTATACCCTTCGTGATTTTCAACAATATTGAAATGACAAATTAATGTTTTTTGTTTTAACATACTACCTACAAGTATAAATGATTACTTAATTAGGAGTACATCTAAGAAAGACATTAATTTGTTGATCAAATGTAATATTGGTGTAAAAGGAAGACTATAATAGATAGTATTCAAGTCATCACAATTATAAAGTCTTTGTGACTACATAATGGGGATAGGAGTGAAGTAAAATAATTTTAAGGATGTGTGATATTCATTAATAATTTAGGGCAAAATGATTACGTATAAAGATACTATGTATCCCTAACCGATGCATAGTTTTAGCTTCCAATTTATACTATTCTTGCAGTCACACAACCTACTTCTCTTATGAATGTCTCTTTATTACAACTGTCATACATTTTCATGTGCAATTGGGATATGTTCACATTAATCTTTTTAAGGGATATGCCCATAAGGGGGGTGTTCCCTGCTAAATCCTAATAGCATTAATTTAAGGATAATAACTAACCTTGAGATAAGCTTTGACTTATTTTCTATGGTTAACTGATTTATCCTGAGAACATCTCATTGGTTGAGGTATTTTGTGAATTAATTCTATCCCCTTATCTCTATAAATTGAGAGATCATCTCTCATATTGGATACAACATTGACTGTGAATGAAGAAGACAGGAGAAGATAAGGTAGTGGTTTTGATTTTTGTCCTTCATGATAAAAATATGACTTGTGATGTCCATCGACTTGGTCCAGGTTTCTTATGTACTCATATATTATTTTCATGTTTATTTATTTCTTCAGGAAACAAAAACCTTATTTGGCCTGATATTGAAGAATGCTTTCATTGAGTAATCAATGATTGGAACTATGGTTACAAATTATTTGAATTTGGAAGAGGTTGACGCAAAAAAATTTGTGATTCCTTTCCCAAAGTGACCTTTTATAGACATGAGTACCTTACATTGATTCGCTCATTAACTTTTCAATAGTTATGTATCATGATGTGGGCCTGAATTGATATTTCTATTGCTGTTTATTTCCTTTTTCTTAACAGTTTGTGCTAACATTAACAAACTACTTGTGAATCAGCTTTCTCATTGCCATTGTACATGGTATTTGTTTACTGAATACTCACTTGTTCTTTAATAATAAAAATCTTCAGTTTGGCCTTGACCACACGCTTACAACAGGTGTCATTAGGTAATTACGTATCTTTATTTTCGTTCAATACTTAGTAATTGGTTTTTTCCTTAAATCTTGATTACATAGGAACTAAACTATCCATCAGTTGTTAGTGTGTTCATAATATTTGTATTGTTCAGTGGATTGCGAAGAGAAATCAGCTCGGCTGCTACTGGAAGACCAATACAAGATGTTATACAGACTGATGCAGCTATAAACCCTGGAAATAGTGGGGGGCCATTGCTGGACAGTTCTGGAAACTTGATTGGGATAAATACAGCCATTTACTCTCCGTCTGGTGCATCTTCCGGAGTTGGGTTCTCAATTCCTGTAGACACAGTATGTTATTACTTGGTGCATTCATTATTTTAAAGTAGAGTAAAAATATACATTTCTATGTTTAGATTAGCGCATTCCTGATTTTGTTGAACCAGGTCAGTGGAATAGTTGACCAACTGGTTAAATTTGGAAAAGTTACAAGACCAATTTTGGGTATAAAATTCGCTCCTGATCAATCTGTAGAGCAACTTGGTGTCAGTGGAGTGCTTGTTCTAGATGCTCCTGCCAGTGGTCCGGCTGGAAAAGCAGTATGAACTTTCTATTCCAGTTTATACATAATTATTGTTGAACATAGGTTAACTTCCCTTTTAAATCCAAAAACTAATGAAATTTGTGAAACTTGCGTTGACCTTGACAAGCCACTTGATGAGTAAAAACTTTACCATTTTTATTCACATGGATCCTTGATTAGAATCCATAGCCTCAAAACCCTTTTTGGAAGAAGTTAAGCATACTCTTATCAGTCAATACATATTGCAACTAGCAGCTAAGCTGAGAAGAATTTGGCCAATCAACCGTGGTGTCTTATCAAATTCCCTAGGCATTCCTCAAGCTATTTTAACTTGTTTGCCTATGCTGAGAAGAATATGATCAACTATGGTGTCTTGTTAAAATCACTATGCCCTCTTTAAATTTTTTCTGAGATATCTTTTGACCTAAACTAATTACGTATTTCTGATCTTTCAGGGTTTACAGCCAACAAAAAGAGATTCCTATGGACGACTTGTCCTGGGTGACATCATTACATCTGTGAATGGAAAGAAGGTCAACAACGGAAGTGATCTATATAGAATTCTTGACCAATGCAAAGTAGGTGATACGGTAAGCGAACTCTGGTGTTTGCTTATTTTTTTCATGTACATTATTGTTTTCCAAGGGTCCCTTTTATAAAATTTCATTGCTCTACACAAACTTTTATTAACGGGTCCAGATCTTGTGAAACATAGATGGGGAAAATGTCATGCAGTTTTAAATATGTGAATAGATTCTGATAGGAATCACTGAGATTTTTTGTTCTCCCATTATACCATAGGAAGTGTGCAAAAAGAAATCTGCCAAATTTGAAAAGGTACAAGACCTTATGGCTGAACTAACAATTTGTTTCCCAGGTTACCGTGGAGGTACTGCGTGGTGATCATAAAGAAAAAATTCCAGTAATCCTTGAACCAAAACCTGATGAGTCATGATGTTTCCAATATTACAATTTCTGAGATTGTACGAGTAATTAAGTGTAATTTTTTGTGATAATTCCATGTTCATAGAGACATTTTGTATATAATACTGTTGTAGTGATCTACAATTCACCATTGGTATTTAATCAATTTTCCCTTGAGTTGCAACAGGGGAGTTTGCGGGCCATCTCTAGATCGGATGTGATGCATAGCTACTATTTTGTTTATCTATGAAACGGAGTTCTGGGTAATCAATCATTTGAGATGGCATTGGCTGGTAAGGGATATTATCATTTGTAATATATTTTCATGCTAGACTGAGTTATTCCCAGCCAGAGCAATCTTTTTATTAATGAACCGTAAGGGGGAAAGAGTTCACAAATTGAACATTCACATTTTCATGCATCAATGGAAACGCCTTTACCTTTTACACAAAAGAAAATTTTTAGCCATGCCCCGTTTTCTTACTCCCCATTTAGCACCAAATTTTTGATGAGGCCACATAAGGTCTACATGGATTTCTATTGACCATCTCAGCAAATAGAAAACTTAATTCTATTTTTAAATAATCTCATTCAGAAAAGTAACTCACTTAACCTCACAATGAAATCTAGTTAATAGAACACAACATAAAAATTAGAGTAAAAATCTGACCTAAGAAACCCAATTGTACATATAAAACTCATCGTATAAAAAACATATTTATAGCCCATAAGTTCTTCCCTTTCCTCGCTTTTTGATGGTCATCTTCTTTCTTTGCTTAAATAATGGCAAGGTCTTCTTTCTTCCCCGTTTTCACTATTTGGCTCTTCCTCTTGCTTCTTTTTCTTCATCTTATTTAGTCAAAATTATATTTGTCATCATATATAAAACATGTTTTCAACTCACCAAGGTTTTGTCTTTCCCTTCTTCTTGATCGTCAACCAAATATTTAGGTTAACAAAGTATTGTAAGTGTGTTTTTCATGTCCCACCAACCAAATTCATAATACGAGTCAATTGTATACTTGGGTTAACAAAGTACACAATTAAAAGTATATTTTTGCATCCCCCCAACCGAGTGTATAATACAAGTCAACCGAATGTTTGGGTTAACAAAGTACCGTAAGTATGTTTTTCATATCGTACAAAGTGGATTCATAATACTGAGTCAACTAGATGCTTTGGTTAACAAGATATACAATTCTAAGTGTGTTTTTATGTTCCATCAACCGAATTTATAATACAAATCAACCAATTACTTACAAGATCAAGTTCATAACTGAGTCAACAGAGTACTTGGGTTAATAAAATACACAACCGTAAATGTGTTTTCATGTTCTGCCAGCAGGGTTTATAATACAAGCCAACCGGGTTTTGAAGTGAAGTGTTTTTTTATGTTATGACAATTCGGTTTCACAATGTGACGCCAATTGGTATTTGGGTTAATGAAATATGCAACTACGAGCGTGTTTTTTCAATCGTTTTTATAACGTGAGTTTATGAAACTCACCTTCCTCCAACTGAGTTTCATAAAGTGATACTAACCAAGTTTATTTTCTGGTCAATCTAATTATTTTGTTAACGTGACTTTAAAAAAACGAAAAGAAAGGGTGCCAACCGAACTTTGTGAGTTTCACCACCGGGGTTTCACAGTGAGCGACAACTGAGTTTATAACTAGAAGTAAGTTTTTTGTGCTTTGTCAATTGGGTTTCACATTGTGAGGTTAACCAAGTACGTGATTCTTTAGAAACGGAATTAATATGTTTGCTTGTTAAAATGGTTAATAGAATCCAGATAGAATCCACGTAGCCAGATCAAAATGGGACACGTTTAAGGCACAAAAAAATAGCATGCAACTAAAAATTTTCCTAACATAAAATATAAGCACAAATATGAATCATAGGAGCCAATTTGCCCATAGTAAACTTAAATCGAATTATTGTAAGGTACTGCTATGTTTGGGGTTCCAGTATTTGCTATTTGACTCCCAAAGTTCATCTCTTTGTGGGTTGCGCGGTTAAGTATTGGTAGAAATCATGATAAAAAAATAATATTTCAATTACCAAGAAAATTTTTTATTTTTTCCTTTAACAAAAAAAACTGTGAGAAAAATGAAAAAAGAAAAGATCAGATTAGATTTCTGATCATTTTTCCTCAAGTGTTCATTGGAAAGAAAGGAAAACCTATATAACATTAATTTCATACACTCATTTTCTGAAATTTTTATGATTACAAAAAATAATTGTCTTTCTTTATATTCTTTGCTAACCAAACATAAGAGTGAACTTTGACCGTACTTTGCCATCTTCTCAAAATCCAAATAGACCTCTTAAAAAATACATATGCTCTTTATAAGGAATGTTTCACTGGAGAAATACGTGTCAATCAAAGGTCTTTTAAAAGTTTGAGCTAACTGAACGACAAGAACACCATTACCACAAGAAGACTAGAAGAGCAAGTGGTTCTCCCGGCAATGCATATATAACTGAGAAAAGAGTAAATGTAACAGAAATAACGTTGCACTGGTAAGCCCAGGCAGGACTACAAATGCCAATACGGTAATAGGCTTCTTCACGACGGAAGAAAGAATAGATTTGAACGTTATGTTGTCGTCAAGCGCTCAGAAATCATCACCTAATTACCGTCAATATACCCACGCATTTTTACCCTGAACACAGACGGCTTACTGAGAAAATTTAGGAGCACATAGTCATACATGTATTTTTAATTGATCTAGCTAAATATAACCTGATAAACCGAATAGGCAAGTAAACACTTCCAGCAATTGAGTTCGATGAATGAAGATAGAAATCAGCCAAAGAAACAAGACTTAACAGTCGGAACATTTTCAAGTAGAAGCAAATCCCAAAAGTGAAACAAGCGCACACAATGTTTGCCGTAACAAAGTAGTTCTTGCCGGCAATACGACACAACTAAAGTACTACTACTAGATATACTTGCTAATCTATATATGGCAGACAGCTAACATGGAACCACGAGGCAACGATAGTTGAAACCAGCAACTCAGCTCAAAGGCTAAAAAGCCTCAAGCCCTCTCACCACGAATCCTTCAGAGCCAGCTGAATGTCCTTCGGCATGATTGTAACCCGTTTCGCATGAATGGCACACAGGTTGGTGTCCTCAAAGAGACCAACCAAGTAAGCCTCAGCCGCCTCCTGAAGGGCCAGAACAGCATGGCTCTGGAAACGCAGATCAGTCTGCAAACACAGATGCAAAAAAGTTAAACACATCTTGGAAGTGTTGCAAAAATAACAAAGGCCGAAACATTCAGGCTTGTCACCTTGAAATCCTGAGCAATTTCTCTCACAAGACGCTGGAATGGCAACTTCCTGATGAGAAGCTCAGTACTCTTCTGATACTTGCGAATTTCACTGCAGTTACAGGAAATGGATTATTGAAACCATTGTTGCATTTTGATAACATAGCTTCTATAATTTAAAGTATACCAAACACTATAAAACAAATGCAAACATACCGCAAGGCAACTGTTCCGGGGCGGTAACGATGAGGTTTCTTCACACCCCCAGTTGTTGGTGCAGACTTGCGGGCAGCCTACATTGAAGAGGAGGATGCCAACTTGGTCTACAAATTTAAGATAGCAGAGTAATAGAAGGATAACTAAAACCATGACAGGACAAAAGAACCTTTGTTGCAAGCTGCTTCCGGGGAGCCTTCCCACCAGTGGATTTGCGCGCAGTTTGCTTTGTACGAGCCATCTGCACAACTAACAAGTAAAATCAAATATGATCTCCCAAATATTACGCAGGGACAAAGCTTAAAACTTTACGCCCTTTCCCACGCGTACAACAAAAATATTGTACATCAAATCAAAGACGCACGTAAGATGGGTTTGAATTGCGAATTTCCTTTTCTCTTTCTTGCATGAACACTAATATCTTCCAAAAACAACTTACCAAAACTAGGCATCAAGATCAAATCGCAGGAAATCACAAAAACAATATTCGCACTACTGGAGAACAAGAAGCAAAAGACCACCAAGAAGAAAAATAAGATACACACTACACAATAAACTAAACCAATCATACACAAAGGTCCACAAACAAGACAAAAAAATACATTAACTAAATTATATTGTTCCGTATAGACTAAGCATAATTTTCAATCCCAGCACAATCTTTGCCAATTCATGAAGAACATTAATTAAATTATACCAAATTCGCTTATTCTAAAATACCCTTAACAAAATTGTTGAAAAATAACTAGGAAAAAAAAAGCCCCAAGCACTCGGACTGCAAAAATAAGACACCAATAAAAAATATTGCACACAAGCATTAACCAAATCATAATAAATTTCTTATCCTGACCAAATATTTACATAATAATCTGGCAAATAAGATGTATACCAAGAAAGATAGCACAATATCATATTATGTTTTTAAATAAAACAAGTAGCGACCACAATTCCAAAATCCCAACCACCATAACCACTAAGAGCAAAACCCCCAAACCCTTAAACTTTTTTCAAAAGAAAATCACAACCCAAAAACGCAAAGCACAAGCAACAACAAAATTAACAAAAGCTACAAGCAAGACCATGGCAGACCATCAGGGACAGGAGTTTCACCTCTCACGCAGGCCCCTAACCCAACCGATCGGTCGTCCAACGCAAACAATGAAAAGTGTGGACGCGTCCTTGACAGCTGGCTTTTATAGGAGACGGCCCCGTCCGAGTCGCTAATTACGGTTTGTGCTTTCTCGCGTTTTTGATCGGACGGCTTTCCGCGATTTTCGAGGGTTTTAACTTTCAAGAATTGAAGGGCTCAGATTTAATCTAGCGGGCCAGAACGGATCGCGGGGGTGAATTGCCGCTGTCCTATTGGTTGAATACTTAATACGCGGATTGGGTGTTTAATTTAATACTCGGGTTAGGCGGTCAGTGTATCGGCTTGAATTTGATTTATGCCGTATCAATGATATATATATATATATATATATCGGCATGCCTTAAAAAAATGTGCGTATTTGAAATGTTAAAATAAAACTAATCGCCCTCCGAGCGGTAGGTGTGATAATATATGATTTTTGATTTTTTTTTAATTTTAATTGCTTTAAACAATTTAAATTTAAACTTTTACTTAGATGTAAATCAATTTAGGATATAAAACGCACTTTAATCAAGTATATTTATATTACCAAGTACCATACTTTAATTAGAATTATATAATTTTAAATATATAAATAAATAAAATTTCTCAAACTTTTGAAATCTAAATATTAATAAGTAAGAGATTTTACTTTGAATATTTAAATAAAATTGAGTTTTTTAAGATTTTAATTTGGATAAGATTATACTTGAAGCGATTCTTAACAATAAAAATGAAAGTGAACAGAATTTATGTACGATAATATATGTCAGCTTTTTGTTCTCTTTATGCCCGGTACCAATAATTAAACACGAACCAATCAAACACAAATAAACAATATCAATACACCAAGGTAATGTAGCATCCAACGTCCCAAATCAACTACCCCTATCAGTTCCACAAGATCTTGAAGAATCCAACCCTGGATCTAGTAAGCAGCGCCATGCGACTACGACCCCAACCTTGATCTTATATATTAGAAAGAATGATACAAGTAATCAATCTACCCTGACTACTAGGCTAGCGTGGACATGCAAATCTCACGCCCTGCCTTTCTACCCCAATTGAAAGGTTGTGAGAACACGAGCACTCCCCGCTCACAATCAGTCCTCACCAACACGACCCCAAGCCACCCCACGGTCAACTTGTTTACATGCAATTCCCCCGGCTAGAAAAGCAACTAGGTTGTGGAACAGGAATTGTGTACCTGATCCCGGCAGTCCACTCTTGAAATTCCAGCCCTTGACTCGAAGAATTGGCTGCAACAACTTCAAGCATCCCCTTGCACAATCATAGTTATCTCCTCTCCACTTAGAGATTCACGCCAATTCATGTTTGTTCCCTTTTTCTACACAAGGGTCATCCCCCTTATATAGAATATTCATCCGTATTTGTTACAACTTTCAAATCTTTGCATATCTTCAGCCTAACGTCCAAGATCTGCATATCTGAAGTTTGTTGCAACCGTCCAACAACCTCCAATAACCGTGTATATCTTAACAACCTCAACCTCGTGAGATTATCTACCTGGAATTTGTTGTAACTAACAAACCAACATCGGTTAGGATAAGGACTGCTCCTCGTCACCATCCTTATCGGCAATTACCCAATCAAAAAATCCTTTAGTGTGCCTTGGCTGCACAGTTGAACCCTCCTGGTTCGACCCAACCAGTCTCGGCCATCAACTTTGCCTCTCGGCGTGTTCCAACAACTTGCTCACCCCAAATACCGACATTCCTGCTCCCACCAGGAATCGTGCACACCTCTCATCAACCTCGGGTAAATACCGTTGTGCTGGTATTTGGCTTGGTCACGCCCATGTGAGCTTATGCCCCGTATCATTGTTCTGCTCGGCACGCTCGTTGCTACTCGTTGCAAGCTCGTGCACCTGCGCGGCATTGCTCGGCACTGCTTGCTCACTACCACTCAGCATTGCTCGGGACTGCACAACACTGCTCGGTCACGCCTTGCTCGCTACCTGGAACCCCTTGCTGATATCTTGAGGTTTCTTGATGTCTATGTAGCGGCAGGCTCGGTACTCGTTACCGATCATCCTTTACTGCTTTACTCGTTGTCGGTATCTTGTTTGACATGCTCCATGCACCACAATTTGATCCTTTTCTGCAACTATAACACAAAGTGCATTAGCAACCTGATTAGACTTACCCAGCTGGAGCAGCCACCCGAAGTCATACTTTACCAGAAACTCCTGCCACCTTGCCTATCATGGAGACAGCTTCTTTCGGGTCTTGAAGAAGGTGTTAGTTACGTTGTCTGTAATGACAACAAACTTGGACCCCAACAAGTAAACTCGTCATACTCTGAGATAGTGCACCACGACCAACATCTCCTTCTCATGGGCTGAATACCTCGTCTCAGCCTCCTTTAGCTTCTAGCTTTCAACAGCTATTGGAAGCCTCCTTACTGTAGCACACCGTCCACAACTTTGTTTAAAGCGTCCGTCACCACTTCAAATGGTTGTCCGAAATTTGGCAATTTCAGATGTGACTCCGATGATATGGAAACTTTCAACTCATCAAAAGCTACCTGACATGGCTCCGACCATGCCCATGATTTGTCCTTCCTCAACAAATCAGTCAATGGTGAAACTACATGGCTCTACCCATGTATGAACTTCCAGTAGTAATTGGCCAAACCTAGGAAGCTTCTCAATTCCGCCACCTTCGTCGGCTCTGGCCACTCAACTATAGCCTTCACCTTGGATTCCTCCGTTCATACCTCTCCTTGGCCAATTCTATGCCCTAGGTAGCTGATCTCCTCCTAAGCTGAACTCACATTTCTCCTTCTTCAAGTAGAGCTGTTATTCCCTTAGCTGATCTAGAACCTTCCTCAGGTGACCCCAGTGCTCCTCCATGGACTCACTATACACGACTATGTTATCCAAATACACCACTACGAACTTATCAATGAAGTCTCAAAAGACATCATTCATTAGATTACAGAATGTAGCTGGTGTGTTAGTTAACCCAAATGGCATCACGAGGAATTCATATGACCCATACCTCGTGACCATAGTTGTCTTCGAGGCATCCTCCAGGGCAATCCAGACTTGCCAATATCCCGACCTCAGGTCTAACATAGGGAACACCCTCACCAACAAAGTCTGTCAAACAAATCAGCTATTAAAGGAACATGGTACTTGTTCTTAATGATTACTTTATTCAGTTTCTGATAGTTGACACATAATCACGGTGATCCATCTGTTTTCTCTTGGAATACAACAAGTGCCCCATATGGTGCAATCGATGGCTGAATTTTCCCCAACTCCAGCAACACTCCTGGCTGGATCTTCAACTCTATGAATTCCTTAGGTGACATCCTATATGGCGCCTTTGCTGGTGTCCTCGCTCTTGGAACCAGCTTGATCCGGTGTTTGATCACTCTCTTGGGCGGTAACCCGTTCGGCAATTTGGTAGGCATCACGTTGAAAGAATCCTCTAGCAATCCCACCATTGATTCCGGCACCACTACCACGTGGTCCGGTTAGATCTCCACCATTAATGCCAGGTAAGTTAAGGCCCCTTTCTTGCACCTGCGAGCAACCTGTATTGCTGATAGCTACTCCGTACTGACAATGCAGTCCTCAACCATTGAAGGTCCTCACTGGCCACGAACAAAGCTTACACCCACATTGTCCATGATCAATATTACTCCAAGCTATGGGAACACTCCCACGCCAGCAGTCCTCATGAAGGCATTACCAATGATCAGATCAAAATCATTCATCTCAATGACCATCAAGTCCATCCAGCCCTCATATCCTCCCAGGCAGACTCTCATGCTTCTGAAAATTCCGTCAACTTGTCTCACCTACTAATTGACCACCTTGATCCTGCTGGTATTGATTCCAGTCTTCAACCCTAACTCCAACTCTATCCCCTTGGAAAGGGCTAAAACCTTCCTCCCATTTACCACGATTGGAACATACATCAACTTAGCTCCTCCAGAAGCTGGCCATCCAGCTCTCAATGCTTTGAGTATCTGAAGGGTAGATGCTCAACCAGAAGGCTCTCCTTCCTCTCGTACTGGGTTTACGGCTACCACCAGGGCACTCACTTTGGCCTTTGTTGGGCACTTTCTTGCCCAATGTGGACCGTTGCATAGAATACACCCGGATTTCTTCACATCTGGCACTCGATTCCTGTTTCCAGACCTAAAGTCTGGCTTCTTGTACTTTGACCGAAATGGCTTCTCCTTGCCATCCTGTCGGCTATCTCGGTCTCCAGTGGTCTTCTTGCTCGAAGTATCCTCTTTCTCACCAATTCTCAGCTGTAAATCCACCAATGTGTTGGCTGCCATCAAAGTTGCGGGTAGGTCTTGCACATTCTGCCTCTTCAACTCTAATTGTGCCCAAGGCTACAAACTGGTAATAAAGTTAAACAACTTAACATCCTTAGGCATGTTCTTGATGTCTAGCATGCAAGAACTAAACTCCTTGACATATTCTCTCACGGTTCCAATCTGTCTCAACTTCTTGAGTCGATCTCTTGCCATCCACGTCGTGTTGGTCGGCAAGAACTACTCCCGAAGTTCCCGTTTCAGGGAATCCCACGTCTCCATGTGGGGGCAGCCACCACTTTCATCTTCCTCCGTGCAAGTCCTATACCATAATTTCGTGTCGCCCATCACGAACATGTTGGTCATAGAAATCTGCCTATCTTCAGGTATGTTTGCAGCAATGAGGTACTCCTTATATAGAATATTCATCCGTGTTTGTTACAACTTTCAGATCTTTGCATATCTTTAGTCTAACATCAAAGATCTGCATATCTAAAGTTTGTTGCAACCATCATACAACCTCCAATAACCATGTATATCTTAACAACCTCAACCTCCTGAGATTATCTACACGTCCTACACTTGGAGTTTGTTGTAATCAACTAACCGACGTCAGTTAGGCTATGGACTGCTCCTCGTTAGCATCCTTATCGGCAATTACTTGATCAAACAAACCCTTCAGCGCACCTTGGCTACATGGTCGAACCCTCTTGATTTGACCCAACCTGTAACACCCCAATCTGGTTTACTCTCAACCCGGACCAGAATTGTTACAAAGGATCGAACTACTCGTAAACCGATTAAGTTGGCTGACCCAAAACCTAAACGGCTGCGACATAACCCTCTCAACGTCTCAAGATGGAGCACGCCGCTAATGCGCAAACAATATATGAATGAGATGCAAAACCCTAACAGGATACTACGTGAATGTCATGATAATCACCGCACACCAAAATAATTAAAACAACAATAAAATTCATAAAACCTGGAATAAAACGGACAGAGCCTCCCCTAAAAGTACAATAAGGGGATGACCTGTTAAAATACGGCACAATATGTATATATATAAAACAACAATTTATATCACACTAGACTTCAAATCAACTACACATATCGTAATTGGCATCTAGCCCACCTGCAATTCATGTTCATCGTGTTTTTGTTCATTTCAACTTAACATAGCTGATCATCCTGGGCATTGGAACTTTTCCAAAACATTTCTAAGAAAATTCATACATTTCTAAACAAGATCTACAAGTCTTACAAACACATGCGTAAATACTAATATGTAAATCTACTACAAAAGCCAATCACATCACATCTTACGCAAAAGTCGGCACGGCACCAGGTATGTGTGTGCAATGCAAGCGCTACTCCTTCGTCGAGGCCGACATACACCAATCCTCATCCTCACCTACATATAGTAGAAAAACGTCAGCAACGGGTGTCACTGGTCCGGAAATAACTAATATCAAACTGGAACATGAGAGCAAACTCTCATGGAAAGCAAACCATCATATATATCTTCCTCAAGAACTCTCATAAGGGCAACTATAAAGGAGCCGTCGAGCAGCTGACTCAACAGCATCCCAATCTATCTGGTACCGTGCCGCTCACGACACTTCTTTTTCAGTACTTCACGTAAAACTTTTATCCTAAGCCCTCTCCGAACCTCCATATTACTCCTGGCCTTGAGCACGTAGACCGAGCACTCTCAGCCAGTCGCCTTTAGTACCCTTTGAACCACAAGTCCGGACATGCACTGTACTAAACAGTACCCGTAAACCTCCACGTCCTCCGGGTGTGAGGAACTCAAACGCGGAGTTGTCAGGATCCCTCGGGAATGGAACAGTCCACTGGCACTAATCCAGAGCCCGCTTTGACTGGCACGACATCCGCTCATGGTACGTGCAGTCGACTCATCTTCTCTTGTCTCACTGAAAACTCGATAAAACTATTTATAGGGCTGGGTCGGGATTTATTATAATAGGCCCGAAGGCAACTTGAGGTGGATCTTATTTTCGAAAACAAACTCGAGGGATCTCATCCTCGAGGGTTATTAATTCCGAAAAACATCGACCAGGTGACCCGTGTTAGGTGGGGTCCAATAAATCATCCACCTGACACGTCCTACGATCAATAAATCAAATCACCGATAGAATGGAGCGATAAAACCTGAGAAGCGTGTCCTAACGGACTTGTCAGAAGCTCCAAGCGCAGTCTCGTGCCTAGACGGCGAGCTCCTGCAACGTACCTACATGAACATAACTATTTACTAACGCCCATACATATATGATGCACGCCTATGTAACTAATATATCCACATGCATATAATTATCTAATCAACCATGATAATCATCTCGACAAGTACCCTACGTCTCTAATTGTCAAGCAGGTTAATAATTTTATCATTTCATATGTTACTTATTACCTGTCACTTTTAATTCCAATTTCAAAGCATACCTATTCTAATTAGGTGATAATGGTTTAATCAATTTAATCTGTTTAACTTAATGTTAGCATGCAAAAACTAATTCATACATATTCATAAATTAACTAGTTAACAAGCATTTAATTAACTATACAATAGTTTACTAACAATTTCATAATGTTAGCATGCAAAACCTAATTCATACATATTCATGAATTAACTAGTTAACAAGCATTTAATTAACTATTCAATAGTTTACTAACAATTTCATAATATTAGCATGCAAAACCTAATTCATACATATTCATGAATTAACTAGTTAACAAGCATTTAATTAACTATTCAATGGTTTACTAACAATTTCATTACTAAGCATTCACATCATACAACACAATTCACACTAATCATCACATGTTTATCATAATCACGATTAATTAAACTAAAATCATGAAGTTAATACAATTAATTCTAATATACTACTATGACCACAACATTTATGTAATAATTCTAAAAAAGAAGGAAGAACCACCTCGCGATCGGCGCTGAAATCGGTGCCGACGGACGAAGGCGGCGGTTTTCCGGCGACTATGTCGGCGGTTTTCCGACAACTCCGGTGGTTTTCCGGTGACTGCTCCGGCGAGGCAATCGGAGGTAGGGGTTAGCACCGCCTCGATGAGCTGAACCCAATGGCGGTGACGACGAGGGCAGCCGCGGCGGCGATGGCCACCAACGGCGGCGTCGAGTGCGGTTGGGGCGGTCGGCCGCTCCGATCAGACCCACGGCCGACCCTCGACGGCGGCGCTAATCAGAGGGGAAAGGTAGGGAAGGTCGAGGGAGGAGCTCCGACATCACGGCGGCGGCGGTCTGGCGCAGACGGCGGCGAAATCGCGTCGGGAACGGAGGAAAAATCGAGGCGATTTCCGGCAGTCGCGGCAGCTGACGGCGGCCGGGCGTGGTCTAGGCGGCAAGGCGACGGCACAGCCGGGCTGGGCGGCGTCGATCGACGGCGGTTCGGCGTCGGTGGCGGCGGCAAAATCCTAAGGGCGGCGGCGGTGGTGAAAAGTGTCGGGGTTTGGGGAGGAAGATGAGGTGTATAGGGCGATGGCAAAGTTGTAAATAAAACTTGACTCGACACGGGCTCGAGTCAAGAATGATAACGGACTCGGAATAAATCCCAAAAAAATCAAGAAAAATTGGGAAAAATCCCATAAACTCAAACAAAATATCACAACATCCAAATGACATGTCGTATAACTAATAACCCACCCTAATACCATCTAACGCATCCTAATGCGTTATTCGGCCTAAACTAATTCTACGGTCACAACATAAAAATAAAATAAAATCATCAACTGTATACTCTCATATCTACTGATAACTCAGTCTGCTGATGCGTATCTGACGCTATCATCGATACTTGGGTATACATAAACCCTCATAGCACGTGCGCACGGTCGGCCTCGGCCCCGCACACGTGTTCTGAAAGCTGAACCGACTCAAACTACGGTCAAACCAACCGGCTAATGACTATAAAACCCTGACTCGAGTGGCGGGTTTTACATCAACCAGTCTCGGCCATCGACTTTGCCTCTCAGTGTGTTCCAGCAAGTTGCTCGCCCCAAATACCAACATTCTTGCTCCGGCCAGGAATCGTGCACACCGCTCGTCAACTTCAGGCAAATATTGCTGTGCCGGTATTTGGCTCGATCACGCCCTTGTGCACTTACGCCCATACCGCTATTCTGCTTGGTACGCTCGGTGCTGCTCACTGTTCGCTAGCACACCTGCTCGGCACTGCTCAGCACTGCTTGGTCACTACCGCTTGGCATTGCTCGGGACTGCATAGCACTGCTTGGTCACGCCTTGCTCACTACCTGGAACCCCTTGCTGAAATCTTGAGGTTTCTCGATGCCTATGTAGCAGTAGGCTTGGTACTTGTTACCGATCATCCTTTGCTCCTACATTGCTCTATCGATACGCCGATATGCTCCATGCACCACAATTTGATCCTTGCCTACAACTATAACACGGATTAGCAATGGTAAGTTGTTTCCACCACTCGGATAGCACTGACTATCCGTCTTGGACGCAGGATGACTAGGAATAATCGCCAAACCCTAACTCCTTGGGCGTCCCACGGGTTACACCCGTAACACTAGCTGTGCATTATGAGCAATGAGGGTCAAATGTACCCGAGTACATAATGATAACATCATAAGGATGATGAGAAATGAGTTATCAGAGTATATGATAGTATGTAGTTATTTTTATATATTTGATTGTAGAATTATTTTTAGGCCATTATGACACGTTATAGACACATCATAAAGATCATAAAATAACGCATTATGACACGTTATAGAGCAGTTTGGGTGGATTATTAGTTATAGAACATGTCATTTTGATGTTGTGGTATGTATTATATTTTATGGGATTTTTTCCTATTTTTCTAGAGTTTTTAGAATTTATTACGAGTTAGTTATTATTTTTGGCCCAAGTAGGAGTCGAGTCAACTTTTATTTACATGATTGCCCCCGAGCCCTCCTGCACAAATTTTCTCCCCTAACCCTCGATGTCACCCCCATCCTTGCCGCCACACCACAGCCGATCGACACCGCCAACCACTACCAAGCCATTGCTGAGCAAGACTCCTGCCTTCCCGGTCGCCAACCGTTTCGATGTGGATTTGCCGCCGTCCATGCCGCTTTGCTGATGCCTCCCCTTCAACCCCCAACAATTTCACCCCTTACCTATGGCTGTTGCCAAGACCAGCCAAGGGCCAATCGAACGACCGATCGACCCCCGGCCGACTGGACACTACCTCTGGCGATTATTGCCACCACTGTTGCCCTCACCACCACCACCATTGTGTTAAGCTCGCCTAGCCGGTAACCCAGATTGTCTCAACGAAAAATTTGTCAAAAATCGCTGGAAAATTGGAGTTGCTAAAATTCACCGGATCTTCTACCGAATTCATCTAGTCGAACCCAATTGAACTTTGGGCACTATCGGGTGCTAAATCCGAGTATCGAACTGTGTGGCGAACCTTAGTCATCACCGATTGCCGTGAACATGAGGTATAATTAACTTTGACTTAATTACTTAAAATAATAATTATTAGCACAACATACTATGATTGATTTATTGATGTGTTTAATATTTTTATCATAAATAAAAATGAATTACGTGATTGTATGGTATTAAAACGAATGCTAAGGAACTAATTAAGTAAATTAAGTACGTATTGTAATCTAGTACAACATAGCATAGGAAATCTGATATGGATTGATGTATGATTTGATATGAATTATGTCTTGATGTGTATGTGTGCTATAGGATGTGTGAATGCAACATAAGTGTACTTTAGCTTTTAGTTTGATGTGCAGTTACGGAGTAGAAACTCGACGACTAGGCTCGTGGACACGATTGGAATGTTTACTAAGTCAGTTTAGGACTCGCTTTTGGTTTGACTTCTATACTCTATCACATTTTATTTCAACAGGTAAGCGGACATGTCGGTTGGTAGATTTATTGTGTAAAACCCACGATTCGAGTTAGGGTTTTATATTCAAAACCGGTCGGCTCGATCGTTATTTCTAATTCGAGTCAGTTTCAAAATACGTGTACTGAGCCAATGCCAGTTGCGTGTATGAGCTATGAGGAGCATGCATACCCAAGTATATAATGATAATGTCATGAACACAGCAGAACAGAATGAGTTATTACAATATATGAGAGTATGCCAGTTATTTTTTCTTTTTATATATAGTGGATCGTAGAATTAGTTTTAGGCTTTTACCGCGTTAGGACATGTTATAGGTAGTTTGGGTGGGTTAATTGTCCTACGAGCATATCATTATGATGTTTCGGTGATTGTTTTATTTTCTAGGATTTTTCCCGATTTTTTGGATATTTTTTAGGATTTTCTACGACTTAGTTATTATTCTTGACTCGAGACGGAGTCGAGTCAAGTAATATTTACAAGTTTGCCACCCAACCATTTCTTCTCCTCCCCCGACACTTTCACCTTCTAAACCCTAGCTACCCCCACTGTTTGGTGCCGCCATCGCCGGCGCCGTCGTCGCCTTGCCACCAGGCGTCGCCGCTTAGCCCCGCCATGGCATCGTCGTGCCGCCCCGACCAGGCCCGGCCACCATCTAGAGTGCCACACTTCCGTCGCTGATCGCACTGCTGGCCACCGTCACCGCCGCGATCCAGTTGTAGCCTTGACACCCTCGACCACCCAGCAACCTTCCCTGACTAGAGCGGAGGCCATCGCCACCCAGGCCGGCTGGATCTAGCTACCCATCGCCGCCGGCCCTATTTTTGCCATTTTCCGGCCAGCCACCACCTTTGCCGACCATGTTGACGCCGTAGACACGTCGGGTTCACTGAGCCGGTTCCAATAGTACCCAATATGACCCCTATCCAGCTAATAGATGGTGCCGGCGATTGCCGCCAGAAAACCGCCGGAGAGGTGCTAAAAAACCACTAAAGCAGCTGGAAAACTACCAGAACTTGTCGAAAAACCGAATTCACTGGCAGTTCGCCAGATCTTCTATGGAGCTCATCTAGTCGGTCCCCATCAAACTTCAGACACTGATGAGCGCCGAATTCGAGCTTCGAGATGCGCAACAAAACCCTAGTCGTCGCCGATTGCCGATGACATGAGGTATAATTACCTCCAAGTTAGTTATTTAAAATTGATAATTGTTTGCACAACATGCTGGGATTGAATAATTGTCATGATAAATGTAACAACCCAGCACAAAGTGCAACGTAATGGGCTAAGTCATTTCTTTAAAATGGGTACCCCGAAAGTTAAAGATCTATAGTCCATTCCCACTTATGAACAGGATCTTCTCCCAGTAGGTATTAGATGTGGGACTAAGTTGAGGGATCTCACAATCCACCCACCTTGAGAAATTTCGTCCCCGAAATGCCTATATTTGGCCCGTTGCTAGCCCCAGCCCACAGCCTTTCTGGCCCATGACTGGCAGCCTAGCCAGCATTTCTAGTCTTGGCCCGTTGCTAACCCCAGCCCACGACCTTTTTGGCTCGTGACCGGCAGCCTAGCCAACGTCCTTAGTCCATCCCACCATCTAACACGGAACCAGGTCGGCTCTGATACCATTTGTAACGACCCCGCCCAAAGTGCAACGTAATGGGCTAAGTCATTTTTAAAATGGGTACCCCGGAAGTTAAAGATCTCTAGTCCATTCCCACTTATAAACAAGATCTTCTCCCAGTAGGTATTAGATATGGGACTAAATTGAGGGATCTCACAATAAATATATGAGTATGAGTGCAGTGATGATTGCATGATGCAATTAATTGGGAATGAATAGTGAGTGATCTAATGAGGTAGATTGAGTTTGAGCATGCTAATCGAGTATGACATAACTTAGAAAAATAGTATAAAATTGGTATAAACAGGATGACTTAGAATTATTTTCACATTATGATTATTTGACTGTTGATGGATGTTATTTGTATTGTGTGTGATGTTCATTGAGCTTTGATGCATCATTTAGTTAGCGGGCGTTAGTATTTAGTTTTGATGTGTAAGTACGAAGTAGGAGCTCACCGCCTAGGCGCGATGACACGCTTGGAGCTTCTACCAGGTCCGTTTAGGACTCGTCTCTGTTGTACGTTCTCTTCTATTGTATGTTTATTTTATTATTTGTAGGATGGGTTAAGTGGCGTGTTATTGGATCCTACTTAACTCGGGCCATTTAATCGAACAGTTTTTCGGATTAATAACCCTCGAGGATGAGATCCCTGAGGATGAGATCCCTTGAGGATGATTTTGAAAACAAGATCCACCACAAGTTGCCTTCGGGCCTATTATATAAATCCCTACCCAGACCTATATATATGTAGTTTTTGCATTTTCAGTGAGACGAGAGATGGGGAAACCGACTACACGTACCATGAGTGGATGCCGTGACAGTCAAAGCAGGCTCTGGATTAGTGTCAGCAGACTATTCCATTCCCGAGGGATCCTGACAACTCCACGTTTGAGTTCCTCACACCCGGAGAACGTGGAGGTTTACGGGTACTGTTTAGTAAAGCGCATGTCCGGACTTGTGGTTCAAAGGGTACTAAAGGCGACTGCCTGAGAGTACTCGGCCTTCGTGCTCAAGGCCAGGAGAAATATAGAGGTAAGGAGAGGGCTTAGGATTTGAGACCAGAAAATGAAGTAAGAAAATGCAAAGAGCGGCATCAGCAGCAATAGATCAGTAACTTCGGGATGCTATCGAGTCTGCAGCCCAGTGGCTCCTTAGTAGTGCCCTTCAGAGTGTTCACATGGAGTATATGATGTTTTCTTTTATATGAGAGTTTGCTCTCATAGCCAACTTGTTATAGTTATTTTATTCGGACCAGTAACACTTGTTACTGACGTGTTTTTATACTATATGTAGGTAATAATCACGAGTTGGAGGAGCCAGCTTGGACAGAGGAGTACTGTTGTTGCTTGCACACATGTTAGTTGATAGAGTGGTTAATATTCTATTTATGATGTTATTATATTGTGAATGATGTGAAATGCTAAGACATGATAGGATATGATTAAATGCAATGAGATGATGATATGACGTGATGAAAAGATAAGACATGATGACAAGAGGTGAAATGTGATCAGAGCGCGTAGCGGAAGTGTGGTGGGTTGAAACCCAAGTTCCATAATGAGTATACAGTATATTAGATTATGTGTGATTGAAATTGTTGATATATGCATATATTGGTATATGTTGTTTTGACAGGGTGGACCCTAATTGCACTTTTAGGGGAGACTCTATTCATTTTATTTTAGAATTTTTATTGAGTTTGATCGTAATTGTATTGGTGTGTACTTTGAATTGCATGTCATTCATGTAGTACCATGTTAGGGTTTGTGCATTCATCCATACATTGCGAGTTGTATCTTCATCTTAAGACGCCGAGATCGGATCCGCATGAGTTAGGTTTGGGTTGGCTGACCTAACCGAGGCCTGTAACATGCCAGTTCGGTTCACGAGTGTGAACCGGATTTGGGGTGTTGCATATTGTATCCCACTCCACACGGGCCATCTAGTCGCATGAAATTTTCGGATTAGTAACCCTCGAGGATGAGATCCCTCGAATTTGTTTTTGAAAACTCAGATCCAAATTACAATGCCTTCGGGCCTACTATATTATAATCCCTACCTAGGCATATGTACATGTAGTTTTTGAGTTTTTAGTAAGATGTGAGACAAGTGAAAACCGACGACCGCGTCTTGAGATAGGGTACATGTTAGTCAAAACAAGCTCTGGATTTGGTGAGCATCAGTTCCATTCCCGAGGGATCTTGATAAATCCACTTTTGAGTTCTTCAAACACAAAGAAGTGAGGAGGTTTATAGGTACTGTTATACAACGCATGTCTAGACTTGTATTTCAAAGGGTACTGAAGGCACATGCCTTAGAGTACTCAGCTTATGTACTCAGGGACAAGAGTGATACGGAGGATGTAGAAGGTTTTTCACAAAAGGGATAGTTTAAAGTTGATAAAGAATGAGATGAGAAAGAAAAGGGACACTGTCGCACGAGGTTGATGACTCGTAATTAGGGCCCTTATGAGAGATTTTATGAAGAAGAACAAGAATGTTTTCATTCAACATGAGTCAGCTCTCCTATGTCAGTTTGTTAGTAGTTATTTCTAGACTGGTAATGCTCGTTACTGATATTTTTCTATTGTCCATGTATGTGAGAACCTTGAGGATTGAGTGCTATCGGGACTGCGGAAGAAAAACAATGAAATTGCACACACATGTACCTACCGAATATAATTGATGATGTTGAATGTGGAATTGTTTTGAATAATGCAAACTTGAATGTTATTTCGGTGAATGAATAAAATATTTTACATGTAATTGAAAAACTATGAAAAGAAATGAACAGGTTGAGCAATAGGTCTAGACTCTGCTCAAAAGATGAAAAAAGTGATGATAATTGAAATGTCAAGATAAATGTCATGCTTTTTATTGCATTTTTTATTCGTATTATCATATATATATATATATATATATATATATATATATATATATATATATATATATATATATATATAGTAAGGCTGTTATGCGCTGCCCGTTTTTGCAGCGCATAGCAGCGCATGGTATCCAACGGCCCCAAATATTTTCATCGACCAAAATTTTTCATCCATATCCTCCTCCCGGCACCAAACGGCATCATCTTGATCTCCTTGGTACGGGTGATGTCCACCTCCTCCTCCAAGAACCTCTCCGGCTGGAACTCCATCGGTGCCTCCCACACCTCCCCGTCCCGACCCATCTTCGCCACCATGAAGTTCACCGTCGCGTCCTTGGGTATCACGTACCCATCAATCTCCAACTCCTCCTTCACCGCATGCGGCAGCACGAAGTGCACCAGTGGGTGCCGGCGCAGCCTCTCCATCACCACCGCCTTCAAGTAGTTCATCTTCGGCAGATCCTCCTCCCCCACATAATCACCACCGCCTCCTTTCCCTTCCATCACCGACTCAATCTCCTCGGCCAGCTTCCTCTGTATCTCCGGGTGCTTCACTAGATTCGCCATGACCCATTGGAGGGCGGTGGAGGTGGTGTCCGTGCCGGCGTTGATAAACTCGGAGCAGAGCGTCACAATCTCCCCTCCGTTGGCCGCCGACCGCCTTCCTCCGGCAACTCCAAGTTCAGAAGCGAATCGACGTAGGAAAACACAAAGCTCTGCTCTTCCTCATCCTCCGCTCCTTTCCTCTGTTTTCCCGATCGAGCTCTGATCAGAGGAATCAGAACCTCTTCTCGCCTTCTCAGCATCGCCAACAACTCGTTCCATCTCTTCCGAAACAGGTACTTGGCGGATTTCGGGAAAAAAGTGAAGACATTGAATCGCCCAAAGCTCAATAGCAGTGACCGAAGCGAGGTCTCGACCTTTCTCACCTGTTTCTCCTCCAACCTCTCGCCGAAGCACATGAAGAGGAGCAAGCAGAACATGGCGTACTGAAAGATCTAGACGACCCGAACGCGGCCAGCGGCGGCCAAGTCGGCCGCAAGCCTGGCGAGGAGGACGTCGAGGACCCACGCGCGGGCCTTGGCGTAGGACCGAACGCGGGCTGGGTGGAGGATCTACGTCGTGAGGTTGCGGCGGAGGAGGCGCCAGAGCAGGCCGTGGCCGGCGGAGCTGATGCTGTGCTGGCTGGAGTTGATGACGCAACGGGGTTGCCGGCGGGGCGGGTGGCGGCGGCAGCGCCAGCGGCGACTAGGAGGCGGTGAGCGACGGCGGGGTCGGAGACAAAGATGGCAGCGCGGGCGGCGAGGCGGAGGGTAAGGATGGGGCCGTAGACGGGGCGGAGGCGGCTTAGGAAGGGCTGGATGTCTAAGAGGGACTTATTGAGCTACTGGGAGGCCGCAGGGGCCTTGGTGGTGGTGGCGCAGAGAAGATGTAGTCGACGGTGGGAGCAAGGAGGATGGTGAGGAGGATTTTGATCCGTGAAAATGTTTGGGCCGTTGGATTTTAATCCAACGGCCCAAATACAATGCGCTGCAATAAAGTCGGCAGCGCATAGTAGCCTTTTCTATATATATATATATTGTTGTTGACGAGGTGGTCCCTGTTGCAATTTTGAGGGTAGTCTCTATTCATTTTGTTTGAAAAATAATTATATTCTTTAAATTTTTCACTTATTTGGTTTGTTTTATACATGATTGTATATTATATTATGCATTTAGAGACAACGTATGGTTTGTATTACTATTTTGAGACGCCGAAGGTAAATCTAAGTCTTCTTAACTGAATCAAATAGATTAACGAATAGTTCGGTCGCCAATAACATTTTCTGGTTAGTTCACGAGTGAACCAAAATAAGGTGTTACAGTAGCCATATTAAGCTAGCTTGGCTTCTATTTGTGCTTGATCCTAAATCAGCTTGAATGCTAATTGGCTCCATTCAAACTGAAACAGAAAAAATTGTGATTGAGATGTTGAAGAAAACCTTGCTCTCCACCTCTCCAAACTCTTCGCAGCCTTACTCCGCTCATTTTGAGGAACACCTTATTCATAACATACACCCCCCAGTAAGACCATGAGGCATTCCATTTACCATTACTATTCTCCTATTTTAACACTATTTATCTCTATCAAAATATTTTCTTTTACCATTTTAACTCACACTACAATCAGGGTACGCAGAGCCGTATTCCAAATACATAAGTGGAATAGTGAATATTGAAGCGAATAGATACCTCTACTCGAATGATGTCTTGAAAATCGTATGTAACGGAATCAGCTTGAAGCGAATCAATAATATACATAAAGTAATATCTTGTTAAAGATACTAATTTAAATTCAATTTTTCTGTTTAAATATTAATTTCAAATTTATAATTGATGAATGGAGTATTAGTATCCATACATCTCACATATAAAATTAAACTTATTTTTTATACGTAAACATGATAATAATTAAGATTTACATGATAATAATTATTTTGTTATTTTGACAATAAAGATCATTTTTGTTGTACTTATATAAATCTGCAGTAACTATTCATACCCAAAACAAAATTAAGGAGTAGAATTTTTTAGAAAGAAAATGATTATTATAAAAAATTAAAAAATTACATAAAATGTACAAATACTAAAATGGTTAATAAGAGTCAATTAACAATAAAGAAAAAAAAGTATAATACAAAGAGGAAGGATATCATTTTTTATTTTTCAATATAAATTATAAAAGAACAATGAAATTCACCTAAAAAATAAACTAAAAAAAGATGTGGATGACATGTTTGATTATTTTTAGGGCAGACTATGTTTTCTTAAAAAAATTTGTAAATCTTAAAATGGTAGAAAAAAAAATACTTTGTGGTATATCTGATGTAGTGAATGTATATCTTATTAGACTCTGCAAAATCCATACGTATTGACTGTATTATGGTATATATCGGCGATATAGAATCTTCTGATTACAATGATAAATTTTGACTTGAGTCACAATGTTTTTATGGTACAAAACATCAATCAAGTAGGGGTATCTATCGGTCAGGCATTATTTATACAAAACTCGTTAATTACCTTAAACCCACGTACCAAATCTGACCATTTACCATTTTTATTTTTACTACCTAAACCCAAACCCAACCCAAACCCTTTTAACAAACTTGATCCTGACCATTTAAAATTTGATTGTGTTATAAAAAATTAAATTAAATGGCATTATGAAAAATTAAATTAGAAATAGTTGTCTAAAAAAAGAAGAGGCTAAATAGGCTAATACAAAAAAATAAAGTTAAAAATATATTAATTTTACATATAAACACATTGTTCGTCCAAATTTTTCACCGCACCCCTCGGCTCAATCATGACGGTTAACCCAGCCAGTCGTGGTTGAACCCGTGGTTATGCCTAATTTAATAGAAATAAGATACGTGAGATTTATTCGGAAGGAGGGAAAGGGGTCCACGAGATTGAAGAAGACGAAGTCATTGCTGCCATTGAAGAAGACGAAGTGGAGGAAGACGAAGTCATTGCTGCCATTGAAGAAGACGAAGTGGAGGAAGACGAAGTCATTGCTGCCATTGAAGAAGACGAAGTGGAGGAAGACGAAGTTGTTGCTACTTGCTATAAAGGAGGACGCCTGTTGCTGCTGACAAGGGGGATCTGGCTGCAATGGAGGCTAGAAGAAAGAGATGCCATGCATTACTACTTAAAGAAGGAGCCACTTGAAGAAGTAGAAGACTCTGTCTTTTTACTGGAGACCTTGCCTTGCTGTTGCTGAATTGAAGAAGGAGTTGCTGAAATCCCCTGCTGCTTGCATGCGGTAGAAGGAGGGCTGAAGACGTGTTCCAGCCGCTGCTGCTGTTAGGAGGAGGACGCCCTACTCCTACATCCTTGCTTGTTGCTGCCATTGGAGAAGAAGCAAGGGGAAGGAAATGTCATGTTGCTGTCTTGCTGATTAAAAGAGTTGCTGAAATCCACCCTGCTGCAATTAAGGTCGCCATTGAAGGTTGATGTTGCTGCTAGGAGGAGGACACCCATGTTTGCTGAATTGAAGAAGGAGACTTGAAGAAGGAGTTGCTGAAATACACCCTGCTGCAACTAAGGACGCCATTGAAGGAGACGCCACCCTTGCTGCTGCTGATTGGAGAGGACGTTGCTCTTTTCATGCATTCAAGCATGATATGTTTATGGAAATGAATAATTAGGATTGGAAATGGCCATCCCACCGAGTGCATAAGAATTGTCTAAGTGTTATTGGATACTTGTGACTCTTTAGTCTCATCCCGCTGTCTCTTTGCGCGGCAAGGGCGCCTCGGTCCCACCGAACCCTTCCAACCCGACGCGGGAACACTCTAACCCGCACCAGCGGACGAACCCGCGCCCGAACACACATATATTTTCATAATAAAATTTAAATCATATTAAATATAATTTTTATAATAAAATTTATATCATTCAAATCAATACTTGAAAACCAGATTTATTTAGGTTGGTACCCAACGATGCGACGCACTTTCTCGGTCATAATAACTCTACAGTACCAAGAACCCGATCGGCACCCATATTTTCAAGGTCGTAATAACTCTATAGCACCACTTAAACTTTATGTTTACATTAATTTAATCTTTAAAAATACTTAACGCTAGATCACCTTAATTTAATATAAGAATAAGATTAACATAGTGATAATATTACATCTTGTCATAGAGATAAATATATAACCAAGACTACTTTCAATGCCTTCAATAAATCTAAAAATCTATTTATAAAACAGTAAGTCACACAGGCTGCTACTTTTTCAAAATAAAAATGTTTCATTAAATTTATCATAAATTTTTATTTTAATTTAATAAAAAATAGTCAAACAAGAAACTGAGGACAAGGGGCAGTTTATTTGGTCCGCTGTGAATTGTGATTGGGTGGAGTCTCTTACTACTACATGCCATCTTTCGTCACCTCCGTCCGCCTCCTCCTCTTCCCGGAGTTTAGCAGGAGCTTTCCCCATCCCTCATCACCAATCCGTTATCGGCTCTACCCTCCCCTCTCGACTACGGTTTAGCTTCGGGTAACCTTCTCTTAAGCTCTCTTCTTCTATCAAATCCCAAAATCTTATCTACTCAAATCTGTTTCCTGATCCCATCCCCGCTTTGATCCGATCTCTACTTTTTCCTACTTTCCTTCATAAATTCCTTCCCATTTTCATATTTTCTCGATCAAAATGCAAGTTGGTCAATGAATTCATTGAAAATTTATTTTTCTTTCTCTCCCCAAGATTTACTATTATCATTTTGTTTTCTTTTTTGCCAAAAAAAAAAATTAATATAGGAATGTATGCGTTTGATTTCTACATTTTCTTGGTCAGATTCAAGTTAGTCAATGCAGACATGGAAAATTCTTAATTTTTCCTCTGCCCAAGAATTCAATATTTGGGATGATAAGTGTTTGACGTCTATGTTTTATGGCCATTCTGGCATTTAATTCCATGTTTGTTGTATATTATCATAATTTGGAGATTTCTGAGATTGAAGAACTCTTTGTAGTTGGAAGTATAACACTAAAAATTACATGGGTCTTGGCAGATCTTTGCACCCATCTGTGAACGATGGCGGGGGCAGGCAGAGTGAGGACGATTCCCAAATTGGTGGACCTCTGCATTCAGACAGCTATAGATAATGTCAGGTACATGGGAGATGTTGGGGAAACTGATATCCTCCTACTGAAGGAGATATTGCCTCATTGCACAGCAGATCAGTTGATGCATATAGAGAATTCTACTAAAGTAAGGGTCTTGTACATTTTTTAGGGAGGCAATTTGTGGTATGAGATTTGGTGACAACTATATCTTGACGCATGCATCGTCATTGCTTTGCAGGGTAGAGAACTTAGCCCGGTCACAGATAACTTGTGGAAAGGTTTTTATCGACAAGAATTTGGGGAAGAAAACATGAATATTGTCGTTAGGAGGATGAAGAAGCAGAATGTTGTTTTTAAGTGGAAACTGTTGTATGAGGTTATGATTGTTATTCTGCAATGCATATAGCCATGCAACTTTTCTTAGTCTCCACTGGATGCTTTCTTTAGTGTATTCTTCGTTAAATGTTATGCTTAATCTCTTCCAATTATTTTAATGGTAGGCTAAATTGAAAGAAAGAGAAGAAGCTCAGAAAAAATCTGTGGAGAAAATGAAAAAGCTTTATGCAGCAGAGGGTGTTAGTAAGTTATCAACAGCATCCTCAAAAATTCATTTGGTTATATGTATTTTGCTTTTCCCATTGCTCCATTAGTAGCCTTCTTCATTTTATACATTGATCATAAATCTTGTCTGTTAGGTCGCCATTCTCAGCTTTTAATTTTTGTGTTGTTTATAAACTTTGTAAGGCCACTAATAACATTTTTTGGGGTTGCAATCTATCTTTTTTTTTCTGTTTCGTTAAACCATTTCATGACATAGAGTTCCCTCCCTTATATCACAGTTTAATTTAGAAAATGTTATTTAAGCTTGTGGAAATAATAGCTTATGTTTCCATTAAGTTATGATTTTGCCATGGTAATATGTTCTCTGTATTAGTCAAGGTGGTTAGTTGCAATATCTTGAATTACGCATATAGAGATTGCTTCCGTATAATCCCTACATAATGTGGTAAGGTGGTTACTCGACGCTAATGAGCAGACTATGGTACCCTGGTCCCTGAGCCCTAACTTGGGCTAAGTTTTACTTGTGTGCTTCTTCGTGATGACAATTACAGTTTGACTTTCATGAACAAAGTTGCTTGTTTTCACTTGGAGACCCCAGTGACTTTTTTTATTAAGCCTCAATTATATGATCATAGCTTTACAATTGGTTTGACCGGCTCACTTGATTGGCGATTATCTTCACTTGAATGGGGCTGATGGGCTGAAAATTTTAGGCTATGGACTCAAAATTTCTTCACAACGAGGATATGTTAATCCTTTTAGGAGATATCTTTTAAATGCTACATTGACTTATGATCTTTTTTGTAGAAAAACAAAGTCGTCAAATTCAAATATGTTCAAAGGTACCTCCATCTAATAAGAGAAGCTTCTATGGGGGTATGCATTTTATTGACTTTTTAAAGTTTTGCTAACTAAACTTGCTTCTCGTTCAAATACTGTGTTGTGATTATTCAACAGGCAGTAGCTATGGATATAATATTTCCAATACGAAAGGAAATCTAATGAAAAAGGCAAAACTAGACTTTGTTAAGAGGTATGTGTGCTGGGATTGTTTCTTGTAATATATCATTTTCTCTTGTCACCCTTTACGGATTGGAATCTACTACACGAGAAGCTAATAAAAAAAATTTTAAAAATTTAAAAAAATGCCACTACATCATTTGTTTGCCATATTTTTAAATTGGTAGTATTATTGTCTTATTTTAGATTTTTAGAACCACTGATAATAATGCAAACAATTCCCATGCCAAACATTTTGATGTGGAGTTGCTGTCTGTTGATTTCTCAGTCGCGAAGTGCAAGTGCTTCGAACTATTTCGAGGAGTAAGAACCTACAAGCAAAACCCTTGTCATCATTAAGGTTTCTCATCCTCCAAACTCATAATATTGCTTAGTCAGCTTAGTATCTACGTTGTGAAGTTCGATAGTTTTCTGTTTTGTCGGTGTATCATCATCCAAGTTGCTGGCTTATGCAGTGTTCAGCCATCATCAAGTTGCAGCAGGAGGAAGCTTTGAAGCAGTTCTTAAGATTCGAACTCAAAGAATAGACATTAATAGGGCACTTCTGCAAATATTTGAGGTTTTGTTGTTATGCTTGTTCGAAGGACAGTTGAAAAATGTATACGATATGAAGCATGGGCAATGTGCTACCCATTTACAGCGTTTTGTATGTTTGGTTTGCGTCACATCAACATAATACATCTTGTTTGAAAAAAAACCATAATTCTTCTTCTAAGAGAAATTTTATTCACGCTACACTAGTTACATCCCTACACACGGCCGGTATATTACTTTAAAAGCTAGGATACCTTTTAAGGTAAGTTGGATGCTAATACTAATAAGGGTTATATATTTTTTAAAAGAATCCCATTTATTAAACCTGAAATATCCTGGGCGTGCGTAGGGGACTCACCATGGCGGCGCGACCAAAGGTTTCTCGCCGGTGGCTCTTCCCTCGAAAGAGGTGGCAGGCCCTGCGGGATGTAATGTCATTAAATGGTACCACATTTTTGGGAGAAAAAAATACGAATTACCATAAAACTAAAGCCACATGCCATGAGTTGACTTTAAATCTCTCAGCCTAATCACCCAATGGTGTGGAGTTGAAGTATCTCCGTCTTTCGCTGTTGATATGTCGCATACAAATTTGATTTTACTAACAGGGAGTTAAAAAGCGTGTTTTCTAGTTTTTTCATTATTTATTAAGGAATTTATAATTAAACAGAGAAACAATACTCTATTTCATGATCAAATCCCAAATTAAATTCTAATCATAATTCAATGGTATTTTCTTATTTAATGATTTAACTACCCATTTATACATGAGTTTGAGTAGGGAACTTCGGACTTGGTCACCGTTGCTTCCTTCCCAAATGCCAGCCAAATTAATTTGGCTCCGTTTAGCATAAACTTAAAATGAATAACCTAAACTTGCCCAAACCGGTTTTTTCTTTTTTAAAAAAAATTATTTGATGTCCCCATAGAGGCTTTAAAAAAGTACTTTATTTTTAAAAACCGGGTCAACCAACAAATTTTCCATCAAAACCTAAGCGCGACGGGTAGTTGACCCACACCTAAAAAATAATTTTTTCATCATTACATTAAAAACAGAAAAATATTTTGAAAAAAAAAACTAGCACAAATTCTCTGTCCACAACCAAGTGTGGGGGTGTAATCAGCTCAAACCAATTCCCCACCCAAAGCAAACCTAAGTGACAACAGGGGTAATTAAGCCATTAAATAAAAAAAACCAAACAGTTATAAATAGTAAACCAGTATTAGATGGCAAATAGAGCATTATGACCTCATTAAATTATGAAGTCCTGGCATAAATTAACATTTTAAAGAAAAACCTAAAGTCTACAATTCATCTTGCCTAGTATATGATTAAAAGGATAAATTTGTTGCACAAATTGTTTTTCCTCATTCAGTGCGCAGTATTCTTTCAGCCTTTTTTAGCATCGTTTTTAATAACCAAAACCATCATAAAAAAAGAAAAACTCCATTTTTCGAACATGGCATCTCACGTTGTGTGAGAAATACCATCGAAAAATGCCAACAATGACGAGCACCAAATCGTCAATAATTGACTATTGTAAATACTCGACTGCGTAAACCATGGGTGTTAGCCACGCGAAATTTTTAAAAATAAAGTGGATTTACTATAGAAAGGAAACACATGTAACGCCTCTTTCCATTTTCTTTTCTTCCATATGTTACTATAGGAAAATCTATATTGGCAAATGCAATAAATCATTATCCAGAGCTGGCAAAAACGGGCATAGAAATATAGCAGCATCAGTTCCAGTGAGAGATTTGAGTCTGCTCATATACGTTCTTTAAAGATGTGAGCTTTTTTATCTTGCCAGATGTAAGCTCAACCGCATCAAGAGGATTCACGAATATGCAGATGGAGAGTAGTATACATGAATTAGATTTTAATGCTTCCAACCTAAACAAGGTAAAACTGAGAAGGGCAATTCCAACCGTCTAAAGAAAAACATAACGGCAACATCAAAATATCATTTCCATGAAATGCAATCAACAATTATTTGCAACAGAGGAGACGTTATTGTTAATTCCCAAGACTCTGGGACAAAATAACATTCTAATGACATTTTATCTTAAAATGCCATATTACAAAAAATTACCCACAAAAGTGGAATGTATAATTGAAAACGTATAATTTGCCCCCCACTCTTTAAGAATATCCGGCATGATACCAAGTCGAGTTATTTGGAACACAAGAAACTTCAAATCACCGATTTTAACAAATCTCACCATCCTAAGTTGATCTACATTCCTTGAATCAGCTCTTTTGATCCAAGTAACCTCATTCTTAAATCCTCCAAACATCTATGTGATACATGTTGCATAAACTTGTAAAGAATCAGTTTAGAGGCAACACTAGTGTGTTTTGGTGCTTACTGCATGCATTTAAAAGAACCATTTTAGACCAATATTTGTGTGTTATGTAAGGTAGATGGGATTATAATAACCATGTGAAAATCCAATCTAAATGTTGAACTAGACTTGGTTCTGCTACTTGTGACGTTTCAAAAACTCAATCTAAAACCTAAAATCATTGTTCAACAATCAAAGCCAAGCAGACAGTGGAATAAAAACTAGGTAGACTGCTAAAGTAATATAACAGATTCACAGCAAACTTTTTCACCTTACCTGCACCAAGCAAAGACTTGGCAACCTGCAGACATTAGTGAAGGGCTTACCTTTAAGGGGTTGAAACTTCAAGTTCTGTACACCTGCATAACAAAAGGAGAAATCTTTGCTGCAATTAATTATAAAGGGCAAAAGAAGTGGGTTACAAAAAACACTTGCCCAGACAGAAAAAAGCTTTCAGCTTAAAACCGTATCAACAATCTAAATCAATTGTGGCAGCCTACATTAAAATTCACATGCTCCACGGGACAACCTAATCACCATCACAAAGCCAAAAACATCTTTTACCAAAAATTATTGGAACTTTCAGGTATCCATACAACAAACAGAATAGTGCCTTTAACAGAAAGGCCTAAAAACATATTAACAAAAAGAGGACGTAATAACTTCATAACACACAAAGGCTTGAAATATGCTATGACGGAATATTTTATATCATAACTTCATTCCGTGTTTTATTTTTAAGTTACACGCAGAGAAATATTCCAACATGACTAACTACTTAGACGGCCTTTGTAACCCCATTCCAATGTTGAACATATTTTGAAGAAAAAAACAAGGTCACGTGAGAAAGCAATTACTAATGATGAGGCTATTCTTCTACTTGCATATTTCATGGTTCAACTATAACTGAGTACAAAAATTCTCATTTTCCGAAGTTTCAACTAAAAAGCAAGAAAACTTTTTTTAGTATAGTGGGTGAAATGTTGACAACGCTCATGGCTCAAAGCAGATAGTTGACACACTTAAAAATGATGATTTGGGCTGATCAAAAAAATTTTAATTTGGGCTCATCAGAAAGGCAGCCCTTGGAGCACAAACTACCGAGCTAAAGGAAAGTAAAAAACTATGAAGGAATTGGTAAGTGAAAATTATCGCCGTTAATGACAGGGATGAGCTCCAACTAGGAAAATTTCGAGGTTCAACTATCATATCTATCAGAAATAATTCACTTTCCAAGTTTAAACTAAAAAGCAATAAATCTAAAAAAAGGTGATTGGGCAGTTGACAAAGTAACTAACACACGGATTGTCGATACACTTCAAAATGTTAATATGTGCTGATCAGGTAGGTCCTTAGGATCACAAGATACAAAGCTAGAGGAAATGCAAAAACTAGGAAGGGAGTTCATCGGCAGGAAATACAAGGTCCTCCTAAACAAATCTTCCATTGAGGGACAAATTAACGGTACTCTAGTTCTTGTTGATCAGGTCTTCGGGGATATTCTTGAGGCATCATCAAAGAAGAAGGCTGGCACCGGGCTTCACTGATTCAACTGTTTTAATAGGAAGGTAAGGAAACAATTGTTACATTAGGAGCATTATAATCAGTACTTCAGCCGGACTGGGTAGGTATTACGATAAAGTAAGGTACTGGAGTGTGTATAGGTCACCAGTTGCAGGAACGGAAATAAAACAAAACTAACTTACCTGTTGAAAATTCTTCAGGCCGCTAATAACCATGATGTTTACCATGGGGAACAGAGTTGTGGCCAGATAACCTATTCACACCAGACATGTCAAATTAAAGGTATATAACATATAACTACAAAATAAACAAATAAAATCTGAAGATCCACCACACACAGTTATGAAAAAATGTGTAATCAGAAAAGTGGATGTGAATAAAAGATTAGACTAACACCCAAACATGACCATTATAATGATTGAATCTGATTCAACGTTAGATTTTCTGAAGGAAAATTTCATACCCACTACCAGAACGGTTTGAGTAACCATATAATGCATAGCTACCTCCGCCACCCTGTTCAAGTAAACAAAAGAGCGTCCATAACTAACAACAAAAGTCGAAAGATAATTCAACTAACAAGTAACCATCAAATTCACAGAGAATGAAAAAGCACTGCATTTCAACTATAATTTAATTATATAGAAAGAGAATTTAACAAAAAAATCAACCTGTGAACCACCATTGCCTCCATAACTATCAGAATGATGTAACTCACTAGGTCCACCATACCCACTGCTATACATGGAACCACGGCCTGACCTGCTGTCTCTGCCCCCATATCTAGAACTCTCTACAATGTCATCATGTGCATGAGGAAAATATGGAACAGCAGAGAATAACGCAGGCAGTGAACCTTCTCTCTCAAACACATTGGCTTTAAGTCGTGTTGTCACTTGCACAAGAGCGCTCCTAATGGATTCAAGATCTCCACCAATCTACCCAATATTGCCATGTATGAGAGTATACTTCTCTAGAAATAATCTCACAACAATTAAGTCTACATATAAAAAAAGTTCTACCTGGACCAGCTCATCATCCTCCGATGCAACTTTAGGACGGTTATCCTTTGAAAAGATGCGAATATTAGCTTTTGTGACTCTCCTCATTTCATTGATGATAGAACCACCTTTACCAATCAGACAGCCGATGCGGGAGGTTGGAACAAGCAGCCGAGTCATAAACGACACTTCACCATTCTCCCTCTCCATTTTCTCGCTACACCTAGGCTGCAAACGAACTGCAGCATCTATTGCCGGGGAGACTGGATCTTCAAAACGCTGAAAAAATTAAACTTCAGCCTAAGGAAGTAACTTTATCACAATGCATTAAGCCATACAAAAGTCAGATGCTCACCTCTGTGGCTGAAATAGAAATAATGCAATCATCTTCTTCAACCGATGAACTATCAACTTTTATGAATGCTCCAGATTCTTGTCTAATTTGTTTAATTATACCACCACCTTTGCCAATCACACCTCCAACATTATTAGATGGACACACCAGCCGTAGAGAGAACTCTTGCGGTGATGTTTCCTCCTTTGGAGGGTAATATAAACGAGAGGGCCACTCACCCCCTGGGTCACCTTTGTATCCACCATATGTACCCACAAGTGGAGTCAATCCCATCACAGGAGTGCCAGCACTCGGACCCATGAAAGCTCCTCCAGAGTTATAGGCATTGGAAGAGGAAAATAGTAGGTGCTGTGACCGAGAAGGGTTGTCATGAAGGCGAGAAGCAACTTGATAGAGAGCTTTTTTCACAACTGATGGCTCACCCGTTATCTATTTCCACGTAAAAAATGTTAGTAGCTTCAAATAACATCAAAATAATAGCTGTCACCAACATCACCCACCTAATCTCAAATGATTGAGGTTGGGATTTCATGATGGTCGCAATGAATTCAAATAAACACAAGGCCAATAGAACTTTCTTTCAACCACTACCCTATTTATCTAATGTTGATTATGGCAGTCACCATTATTTATTTAATGAGAAAAGCACATCAATAGGTTACCCAAATGTTAAATTCAAGAAAAATCTCGATTGGTAAACAAGACACCTACCAGGACTGGATATTAAGATTTTTGTAGCATTGCATAACATAAATCTAGGGTGCTTATATTTACACCAAATAAAATATGCAGAACTGATGTAGCAGAGACTGGAGATACCTGAAGAAGCTCATCATTGCTCATAGCACACAATGGAAGATGATCATTTTTTAAAATCCGAATTTGAGCTCCCGTATCATTGCGTATATTTTGGATAATTTGACCTCCCTTGCCAATAATACATCCAATTTGATCAGTCGCCACAAGGAGGCGGACCATAACTGGACTCGAGCTACCATCAGCATCATCACCAGGAAAATCATCTGCAACCAGCCTTTCATGAACCTTGAAAAGAGCATCCTGTGCAGGGCAGACATGGTCGTCGTCGAAGTCATCCAAAGTGTTAGTTTCTTTGCTAGAACTAAAAATAGTGACAACCCTCTCCTCACATCCAGGAACAGTATCACCAATCCTGATCTTTGATTGGGTTTCTTGCCTCAGCTGCTTCACAATATCACCACCTTTCCCAATAATGCTACCAATTTTCCTTCCAGAGCACAAGTAACGGTAAACAGTATCGTCAGGCCCAGGAGCATACTGATCCCTGTCTTCACCTGAATATTTCCTCTTGCTACTCCCATTGTCCGGGTCGTAATCCATTTGAGAATGAGACCGCTTGCCATAACTGTTTCTGCGGCCAGCCATGGCTACAAACCCATGCACCAAATATCAAGATTTCAACAAATTACTTCAAAATTGACTAGCATTGAACATGTTGGGGAAAGATTTAAATATCTTCCAAGTTCTACTAAGAAACGAAAAACAAGAAAACCAACTACAATTCAAAACAAAACCCCAGCCAGCATAATTAATTGCATATACAAGAAGATAAGCACCAAGTATTCAAGACTGCAACAAATTATTTCAACATGTTGGTGAAAGATTCAATTACCTTCTAAGTTCCACCAAGAAATATGGAACAAGAAAACCAACAACAATTCAAAATAAGTCCTAAGTCGACATTATTAAATGTATAAGCATAACAAGAAGCGTATAAACAATTGAATGAAATCACAGACACAAAGGCTATTTTTGCGGCCAGCCATGGCTGCATACCGAAGCACCAAATATTCAAAATTACAACAAATTACTTCAAGATCCGCTAGCTTTCAGCATGATGGCGAAAGATTCAACATCTTCCATACTTCAACCATACCCACACAATTTCCCGCAAAAACAACTAAAATTCAAAACAGGACCCAAATCGACATTATCAATTTTATATACATAACGATAAGCATAGAAGCGTGTTGGGTGCGCTCAGGAAGGCAGTGGTGGGGAGGGCATCTGATGCCCAAACTCGAGGGTTTTGGTTCTTCTTGCGTCCTTTATTGATTAATGGGATTCAGGAGAAGGGGCTCTCCTCCTGCTTTCGTTTAAATTTTAATCCCCATCGGGCAATTCCCCAGCTGACATCAAGGTTACGATAGCATGGTTTAAAGGTGGAATTTGCTTCGGAAAACAAAAAGATGGACAATTTTTACATATAAAGCAAATCGTAAAATTTCGATCTTTATCACCTTTCTACCGGCGTTGAGTAGTCGTCCTCCTTTGCCGGAATTCGTCACGACAGTGGCGGGCTTCGTCGGAGAGGCCGTGCGCTCAGCGGGGCGACCGGACAGAAGAGGACGGCCAGATCTAAGGTTGCTGACGGAGCTCCAGCCCTTTGACTACCCAGATCAGAGGTCGCCACAAAACAGAAACCGGCAGTGAAGTCGCGCGGCGACGGCAAGCGGCCGGCGGTATGAGGCCGCGCGGTAGACGGTGGCGGCCGCTTCGTTCTCTCCTGACTCCCGCTCCTCTCGAACTAGTTGAGGGTTGAAGCAGGGAAAGAGTGCTTATATATCCCGGCCATCCGGACATTTTGCCGTTTAAATGACTTGTCCGCCAAACAGTCCGCCAGTAATAGCAATCTGGCCATCCCTACGGTCAACAACACCAACAATATTCTCTTCACATCTGTTCATAAAATTTTTGTTATTTTCTTAAACGGATTGTAATTTAAATTAATTAACAAAAGTAGATTATGTTATAATATTTAAAATATTTTGTAAAAATCTTACAATATCAAAGTTTTTTTACCAAAAAGTGAGAATATTTTTTAATATTTATGGAGGTCAAAAAATGAGTGATGCTATATGCACCACTTATTTTACTTGGACATCCTCACCACGGCCACATGTTAAACTAATATTAAGTATCAACATCTACATAGAATACCTTGACCATGTCAAATATTAAGAAAACCTTGCTAACCCCTCCTCAAAGAAATGACTCTGAAAACTCCTACTCCTTTCTAAGAACCTAGGGAAAAGTCATCTAAGAAATTAGAGTTTCACAAAGACCACTCAGAGGAATTGGTGATTGGATCAATCATCCAAATGTTCAAACAAGGTCAAGATTAAATATTTTAAACTCATATTAAACTTTCTTATCTAAGGTTGAGCCAAATAATTTAAAAAGAATGAAGTTTGGATATCAATTCCACTTCCTCAAGATCATCCCATCATTTGCACAATGAATCTTCAAGAACAAATTAGATGAATATGAAGACATCATCAAGAACAAAGAAAGATTGGTAGCACAAGGGTATAACTAAAAGGAGGGGATCGACTCTGAAGAAACATTTGCTATTGTGGCTAGATTTGAGTTCATCTGGATGTTATTTGCATTTTCATGCTACCACATCTTCACCTTGCACCAAATAGATATCAAAACTGTCTTCTTGAATGACTACATCAAAGAAGAAGTCTATGTAAAATAACCTTATAAAACCTAGCTATACATCTACAAGTTCAACAACACATTGTATATTCTCAAATAAGCACCAAGTGTTTGGCATGAAATGCTTACCAAGTTTCTCATCTCTTAAGGGTTATTAAGAGGAAAGATTGACACCAATGTACAAAGGGATCAAAAGACAAGCATTTAGTGGTGCAAGTTTATATGGACAACATCATCTTTAGATCGAAGGACTCCAAGCTTTATGAGGAATTTGTCAATCTCATGAGTAAAGAGTCTGAAATGAGCATGATGAGAAAATTAAACTTCTTCCTAGGTCTTCAAATCAAGCAATTAAGCAAATAAATATTTCTTAGTCAATCTAAGAATGCTTTGGAACTCATCAAGAAGTTTGGATTGGAAAATGTTAAGGACTCTAAGATCCCCATGAGTACCACGTGTAAGCTCAATATCGGGTGATCAAAGATTGTGTGGAAGCATGATAGGGAGCATTTTCTATCTCACCACATGTAAAACCCGTGACTCGAGTCAGAGTTTTACGGGAGTGAACCAGTCGGTTCAACCGTTGGTTCGAGTCGAGTCAGCTTCATGGACCGCGAGCTGAGTTGAGGCCAGCTGTGAGTTATGAGCGATGAGGGTCATGTATGCTCAAGTGTACGATGATAACGTCTAAAAGATGATGAAAAATGGGTTATCAAGTATATGGAGGTATACAGTATTGATTGTTATTTTTATTTTATCGCAGAATAGTTTTAGGCCGAATAACGCATTAGGACGCGTTGGATTATATTCGGGTGGGTTATTAGTTATAGAGCATGCCATTTGGATGTTGTTGTGTTTATTTTATTTTATGGAATTTTTCCATATTTTTCTAGATTTTTTTAGAATTTATTACGAACTAGTTATTATTTTGACTCGAGTAGGAATCGAGTCAATACTTAATTACGAAACTGCCATTGGAGTATTACACTTCCTTTCCCGACACCTTCCTCACCCCAAACCCTTGCCGCCGTCACTGCCGTGTGCTGCCGCCGCCGCCGCCGACGCCGCACTGCCGCCGAGCAACGCCGCCCCGCCCCGCCGTGCAGTCGCCGTGCCGCCCCGACCGACCCCGGCCACCGATCGCCTGCCGGCGCGCCATCACGATGCCGCGAAGCCGCCTCAGCCGTCGCCACTCCGAGCCTGATTCCGCCGTCTTCCGGGCCGCGCCGCCGCCGCTGTGACCCCGACGACCACCCCTCGCCGTCGCCGACGTTTCCCCCATCATCCCGACCGCCGTCGAGGCTGGCCGCAGCCCCGATCGGAGCACGCCGCCGCCGCCACCCATTTTCGACGCCGCCGTCGACGGCCATCGCCGCCTCGGCTACCCTGTTTGACACCACCATTGGACCAAGCTCGTCGAGCTGGTGCCGATAGACCCCCTGATTGCCCCGTCCCAAATCATCGCCGGAAAACCGCCGGAACCGCCGACACTCGCCGAAAACTGCCGGAACCGCTGGAAAATTGGATTCATGGGAAATTCGCCGGATCATCCGCCGAACGCACCCGATCCAATCTGATCGGACTTCGGACGCCGCTAGGTGCCGAATTCGAGTTTCGAGCCACGAAACGGAAACCCTAACCGTCGCCGATTTTCGACGACGCGAGGTATAATTTATTTTAACTTAATTATTTGAAAGTATTGCTTATTAGAATTGCATGCTAGGATTGGTGAATTGTGTGTTATAATAATATATATAAATGTAGATTTGATTAAGGATAAAATATGAAATTTGTTTGATTGAGTGGTGTTAAAAAATGGAGACTAAGAAACTAATTAGGGTAACTAGGTAATGATCATGATCTAATGCAAACTAGCCTAAGTAGACTTGCTAGAATTGATTGCTAGAATTGATATAGGTTGATGTGTGATGGTTGATGCGTGATTGTGTTGATTGTGTGTGCATGCTATAGGATGTGTGATTCATCATGCGGGCGTTAGTTTTTAGCCTGATTGTGTAGGTACGGTGTAGGAGCTCGCCGCCTAGGCGCGTGGACCCGTTTGGAGCTTCTACCAGGTCCGTTTAGGACTCGTTCTCTGTTTTACGCTACTCTATTGTATATTTGATTTATCATGTGCAGGACGAGTTAAGTGGCGTTTTATCGGATCCCACTTAACTCGGGCCATTTAGCCAACAGTTTTATTTCGGATTAATAACCCTCGAGGATGAGATCCCTCGAGTTTGTTTTCGAACTTCAGATCCAGCTCACGATGCCTTCGGGCCTATTGTATAAATCCCAACCCAGGCCTATATATGTATAGTTTTCGTGTTTTCGGTGAGAGATGGGATGAGGGGTACTTGCGGCCACGTCTTCAGATAGGGCGTGTGCTCAGAAGAGCGGGCTCTGGAGCTGGGGAGAACCCACTTCGTTCCCGAAGGATCCGGACAACTCCACCTTTGAGTTCCTCAAACCCGGAGAAGTGTGGAGGTTTACGGGTACTGCAATGCAGCGCATGTCTAGACTTGTGGTTCAAAGGGTACTGAAGGCGACTGCCTGAGAGTGCTCGGCCTTTGTGCTCAAGGCCAGGAGTAATATGGAAGGTGCAGAGGGCAGTAAGGAATGAAATTTGATGCGAGAAGCGATAGAGAAATGGCCAAGGTATGAGAATGAGAAAGAAAGGGGGACGCTGTCGACCCGAGGGCGACGGCCCGACGGCAACGGCTCCCGTATGTGCCCTGATGAGAGTTCTTGAGGAAGTATATGGTTTTGATTCAACAGGAGAGTTTGCTCTCCTGTGCCAGATTGATATTAGTTATTTTCCGGGCCGGTAACACTCGTTACTGACGGTTCT
>JAURVB010001081.1:0-17152 GCA_033002965.1 Piper betle
GAAACCATAATACCAATATCAAAGCAGGTCAAATCCAATCTTATAAGATTAGAATATAGAATATGGTTTAGTTCTAATAACTTTATAGATGTTATGGTTACATTGGACACTAGATGTTCAACAAGTATGATAAGCTATAGCATGATCCCTCAACATCTGATAAAATTAGAACAAGAAGTAAAGACTAGAAGTGTTGAAAACACGATTCTAAGTATAGAATATAAAATTGAACCAAAAGCAATACAATTTAGAGACTTTCTAGGAAGATTTACTACTCGATATGACTTAACTATCATCCCTGTAGCACTTGCTTATCGACTTTGTCTGTCTTTCGGTCATGTCCTTGTCTTTTTCAAACTTTCCTTCTTTGTCTAAATTATTATTAGTCTCTCTTGTTGGATTAAACTAGAGGAGAAAAATTGGAATTTTTTTAATGCATGGATTTCTACATTGCCTGTGTGTTCCTGATTGGTTTGTACATTTCCTGATTGGTTTGTGACTGTAGCAGGATAATATGTCAATCATGGCAATGATGAATTGGACATGGCGGCCAGGTTTAGATTTTCTAGTATAAATTTTTCTGAAAATAAGATTGATGTGTGTGTTATATATATATATATATATGTGAGAGGAAAAAAACTAAAATAAAAAATTTTGGAAAAATAATATAAAGTTAAATTGAAAAATATTTAGATTTTTTTTTAACGGAACATCATATGTCGTAAATTTTGAGATAGGAAATGGCTTGAAGAGTTTTTGGACAAAGAGTTGGGTTTAGCTAGCTCATGTTTGTGGTTGGATTCGAAATTGTTAAAAATAAAAAAAGTTATTCTTTTTTATATTTATTATGTTATGTATAATTATTTTATCCTAAATAAATAATTTTTTTATCAAAGAACAAGAATGCACGGGTAACGATATATAAATTACCGTTAAAAGTGGAATTCACACCTTCTTATTAATAATATTCTTAATTCTTTCCTAGCGTCGAACAACTTCCTCTGTCATATGAAATTGGTTAATTCAAAGATTTTTCTTTGCCTCCTTGGATTAAACCTATGGTGAAGATCTGATATATCTTATCGTGCAATGAAATGAATATTGCGAAAGAGATTTTGCTTAAAAATTATTGTTAATGAGATTTTCATTGTTGGATGTGTCTCCAAGAAAAATGGATGGGCTAGTTGAGAAGGGTTATTGATATAATTTTTTTTCTTTGTAAGACATTGATCATATTTACATTACTTGAAAATTTAACTAAGCTTGAATATATGTGCACAGTACCTAAAAATTTACTTACAACAATTATGATTATTTGGCACTTTCTAAATTGGCTTTGGATATATGTTGAAAAAATAAATCATCATAAAGAAGAGTATATCCTCAATTTTTAATTTGTTATGTGATTTAAATTAATTAATTAATTTGGTTTTCTTTAAAAAGTCATTGCGGGAACGATCCTTATTTCATCGTATACTTGCATGTAGATTTTTAGTGACAATTTTGTGGTGAGAAGTAGTAATAATAATTAATAATACTTAAAAATATGTGACTGATTAATAATATGTGGACCCATTCAGAAACTAGTAGATTACATAAACTGACCGTTTTGATTTCATATATTAGAAAATTAGAAGATTAAAAATGAAAAATTAGAAAATTAGATTAGTTATATAGATGAAAAATAAATACATGGAAATTTGCAATGCGTTCATTCTGAATCAAATGCTAGATCATATAAATCAATATTAAATTGAATGTGTAGGTATCACTTGCACTACTATATAACCGGTCCAAAGTAATATTTCTCTGTTCTTCACCTGTAGCCATGGCGGCCTCTTCTTCTAAATCCATGCTAATCATTCCCTTCTTCACCCTTCTGTTCTTCACCATTTATTCGGCTTCGTCCGATGGTAGGGCAGGGTTAACCGTAAAGCTGTACAAGACGATCCGCTCTTCAACCCGGCCGCTCCTCCTACCGCAAGCTCAGTTGCCGGTCCAACCAACACCAAGCCTTCCTCTCTCCCAAGTGCGACACCGCCGATGTGTGCCGCTACTACCTGCAGTATGGAGACGGCTCCCACGCCGGCGGCGTCCTCGCCTCCGAAACTTTCACCTTCGAAGCGTCGGACGGCTCCGAAGTTGAGATTAGCGAAGTCTTCCTTGGCTGCGGGTATGACAACGCCGGCACGTTCAACCGCGACGGTGGCGGGCTCGTCGGCCTCTTCCCCAGCAGCCTCTCTTTGATCGACAGATCGAGTCTCGTATCGATGGCAAGTTTTCCTACTGGCTCGTCCCCCTCGCCGACGACGACTCCGCGATTCTGCTCACCTTCGGTGCCGACTCCATGCCGTCGAGTACAGGAGTCGTGAAAACGCCCATGACCATCCTGTATGGCATGTTCTACAACCTCCGACTCGAATCCATCAAGGTGGGCACACCACGATGGAGGTGCCGATCCAAAAAATTTCTCTGTTCAGTTCAGTCGGTTTTTAAGTTTGAGCCGAACCATGAACTATGCTCAACCCTACTCGAAGGCCATACATAGACTTTCAGATCCAGTCGTTTCAGTTGAAGCCCATTGGTATCCACCCAAGGAGGAACATGCTCTCGAAAACAACAATACAGGCCAACATGATACCAAATTATTTCTCACAAAATTGCAAACCCCAAGTTAAAAATCTAGATACATCCTTACTTAATTTTAACTTATAAGTAATAATTTTAGCATGTAATTATTGGAAGTAAAATTAATTTGGGGATATCAAATTTGAGCCTTAAAGGCTGTCCGAGAAAACACAACCAACAAATATGTTCAACCATGCATTTATTCTTGGCTAGATTAAATCAACTTAACATTCATTGGTGAATATATATAGAGAGAGAGGCATTGAGCTGTTATCAATGAATAACACCTTAGTTTAAAAATATTTGGCTACCTATTGAGATACTCAAAGGACTTGATTGGTCATGGAAAATATTATAATATAATAATAAAAAATAGGATTTTGATGTCTAAGACATTATAAAAATTTTAGCGACTTGATACATACATAAATTGATTAGCCTCAAAAGGCCAACTACTAAATACTTCTCCCAACACTCCCTAATAAGTTGCTTTGTCATTGATAATTCTTTTTGAATTCTTCATTCTTTGTCTAAATTTCAAGGAGGGAACACCAACAATAATGGATTGGAAGGATAGATACTATGAAGTAGAAATTAAGAAAGACGTCTATTACGGATACACTTCCCAAAACGTTTACGCATGGATATATACAATGCATGCTTTTGCATGCACTAAATCGACGCGGATCTTGCCACTCTTTTCATTTTCGACTATATGTATGGAGAATTGCAATATGTTAATTAGATGAATCAAACGCTAGAAAGAATGATTTTCATCAGTATTGAATCTTTACATATAACTGCGCCATTTTTAATGCTCATCACTCTTGCTCTTCTATATAACCAGTCCAAATCAATCTTTCTCTGCTCATCACAAATCAAATCATCAATCACATTGGCCATGGCGGGCTCTTCTTCTAAAACCATGCTAATCCTCTTCTTCCTTTTGATCTTAACCATTTCTTCGGCTTCTTCCAGTAGTAGGGGTGGGTTTACCGTTAAGCTTTACAATCGTGACTTCTCCCAGCACGAACTCGATGCCACCGTGGCGGACTCCACCACCCTCTACGACAGAGTTTCCAGCGCCGTCCGTGTTGAGATATTCCCTCCCATGAGAAAGTGTTCAGTCACATTGAAAGTCGTGAAGACATGAAGATAAACCAAGAGGTACGACGAATTCGATGAGAATTTGTGAAATACGTACTCATTAGTGAGGATTCCAATGCTCAAGAAGTAGTGTTTGGAGTTGGCTCTTCATTTCCAAGTGGTATTCATATCTCTAGTCTATAAATATGTGATTAGAGGTATGTGTTCGGTGTGCTTTCCCTTTGGGGAAGTTCCATGGAGTGTTCTCCTTTAGGGGAGACTTGAGGGATTACAGATCTAGACAGGGTTACTATTGGTAGTGCATGTGGGAGAAAGTGATATTGTTTGTTGTGAGGTGAAGATATGACTTTGGGTTCTTCGACAAGATCAACAGTGGCTAATTTCTTTTCTTTCTCTACCTTTGTCTGTAGATTGTAATTGGGAGTAGTGTTAATCTTTTGGGTGAAGTTTTTCACACTTTGGTAGAATTTTCTACATGTATTAGGTAGAGTTTTTCCACATATAACGGGGAGTGGTTTCACTCACAAGGGGAGAGTTTGGAGAAGTTTTTCATCATCTCAAGTTGAAGTGGGGTCGTAATCCAAGGTGTGAGATTGATCCATTTTTCATTTGAGGTGTATGATATTTTTCTCAATTTCTCAAGAATTGTATCTTTCAGATCTTGTTATTTATCTGATTTAGGTTGAGTTTTCTCAAATTTTATTTCGATATTTGATTGTAAGAGATTTTTTAATCAAAGTTGATCGAGTAGGTTGGTTTTCTTTTCTCTAAATTGGGAGGAAACTTTCCATCCATTTTTATCTTGGGTGTCTCATATTCATTTCATCGAGTAGGGGAAATATTTTCTGGCTTGTTTTCACTAGAGTGTATATTTCCCAACAAGCGGTATCAGAGCTTTGGTTCATATTTTGGATCATGCTTTGGTTTGTGGAGCTGTGGTTTCATGACCTGTGGAGGTTCATGTTATGGTGGCTGGCAGGGAGGAGCAGAGCCAGGAACCCGGGGGCCGCGATGGCAGTCCATGCGCTCCTGCAGCCATGGAGGCTGAGGGCCGCGACCATGTGGCCCATTCCCACAGCCGTCTGGGCTGTGACATGTGGCCCAATTTAGATCCGCAACTGGAGCCCGAGACAGCGGCAGCCAGCAGAGGAGCCGCAGCGGGCGACTAGTCGGAGTCGCAGCAGTCAAGCGGTAGCTGTGTTCCAGTGTTTGCAGCGACAAATGCACGAAGGAGTGGCGATCAGCGACTGAGAGCGGAGTCGGAGCAGGTAGCCGAGAGGTGGAACCAGCGGGTGGCAGCCGCAGCCGACAGTGAGAGGCTGGAAACCCACTGCCGGCGGGCCACAGCTGACGGCAAACCTTGCGCTCGACCGGAGGCCAGAGAGGAGCCGTTGGCTGGCTGCCAAAAGCCTGAGGGGCGGCCGGCGGAGAAGCTCGGGGGCCACCTGGAAGCAGCCCAGTCCGCGAATGGCAGGTGGCCGGCGACCAGCGAGGCCGGGCGGCAGGGAGGCCACTAGGCCGGGGTCGAGGCTGGCGAAGGAGGCGGTGCAGGCGCCTGTGGCCTGGGTGGCTGAGGGGCCGCGTTCAAGTGGACCAGCCCGCGATGGTGGCCAGGCGTAGCCATGACGGGCGGCTAGGCGATTTGCAAGCGCAATTGGGCGGTCGGAGATTCTGTTGCTGCAGACCGACATCCAGTGATCGGCCGGCGCTACGGCGGCCAAGGGGAGCCAGCGACCGGTGGTCTGCTGCTGCAAACGCGACAGCGATCAAGCAGAGTCGCGACGGGCAGCCACGCGATGGGCAGACATGCGGGTCCGCGACGGCGGCCCAATTATGTTGCTGCTGCTGGCAGGCCAAAGTCGGTGGTGCTAAGGTGGCAAACCAACTCGTCTTAGTTGCTATTGGCGGCCAAGGCGTTTGTGCCGCAGCCAGCGTGGCTGCAACAGCTGAAAACAACAGCCGGCAGGGCTGTGATGGTCGGAGGATGCGAGCAGTGCGTACCAGGTGCTTGTGCTGGTCGTGAAGCTCGGGTTCGAGTCGAACGTGTTTCTGATGGACGCGTTCCTCACAGCTTTGATCAGATATAGGAAGGTTTCCGATGCAGAGGTGTTCTTCTGCAAATGCTCAGTGAGGGATACGGTGTCACAGAATGCTGTGATTGCCGGGTATTTACAGTTTTCCTACTCCAAAGTTTGGAGCTTTTGGTGCAGGGTGGTGTATGCAGGTGTGAGACCTGATCATTTCACTTTTGCTATTGTTCTCAATGGGATAGCTACTTCTTCTAGCTTGACAAATGGCCGGCAAGTGCATGTCCGCCTTGTCAAGTGTGGCCTTCGGCAAGAGTGAGCTTCTCGATTGAAGAGGGAGGTTGCCGAGGGGAGATCTGCAAAGGTGTAGCTGAACAATGGCTTGTTGAGCATCACCACAGGGACGGAGCTCGCTGTCTTGATGTCGGCGACTCAGGTGATGGAGTCCCATCTTGCTCTTGTCTTCTTTGATAGAGAGTGTTTGGTCGTGGGAGCGGTTGACCTCCTATGACATCCGGATTGACTTGCAGATGGTGAAGTCGATGGTCGTGTAGAGGACGTTGAGGATGATGCACTCAACGGGGGCGATGTACTCCATGATCATGATCGAGACCTACTTGTATATGTTGTCGAGATGACCTTTAGGCTATGCTAGCATAAGTGTTTCTTTTATACGAGTATGGGAGATGTGCTAGAAGTCCTAATCAGTGGAGATAGAGAACATTGCACATGAGTCGTTAGGGGAGATGCGTTAAAATATTTCCCTCCTCATGTGGTATGGTCGACAATGATGGTGCTCACCATATCGGTCTCCAACTCTTCCTTGATATGAAGGTTCCAGCCCAACAGGTCCGGCATACTAGAGCAACGGACATGGCTACCAGTGACGGTGGTTTGGGACCTAGTGTGGAACAGACCTCGGATCCCCTATCACTTCTTCTCTCACTGCGGTTGTAATGGGCTGTCGAGTGCAAGTGCTTGCTTGGCACCCAGCAGACTAGGATGGCGAAGTGTAGCGATGCCGAATGCGGTGAGGGGGACAAGTTCAGGAGCTTGGGGCTGATCAAGTTGTTGGATCTTCCCATCTCCAAGCTGAATGTGAGTACGGGAGAGTGTGCGGAGCAATGTTTGATGAATTGTTCCTATGGTGCGTATTCCAACCTCAGTTTTGGGTTTTCTCCCAGGTGGGTGCACTGTTCGAGCCAGAGGGTAGATAGTTGTTTATTGAGAAAATCCATAAAGGAAATTGTGTCGAAGAGGCATGACGAGTCACATTCAAGGAAGTGGTAAGGCCGATTGATGCTAATGAGGTGTAGCATTTTCAGGCAGGTGGGTCAAAGACCCATAATCGAGCTGACTTGAGTATGCTTGTATGCGCCTTGGTTATCGATGGGTTGTGTTGTGATTGATGGAAGCAAGGATGCACATGTGTGGAAATTTTTCCAAGGTGTTTCTCATGCTCGGGAAGGGGAGAATTGTTGAGATATTCCCTCCCATGAGAAAGTGTTCAGTCACATTGAAAGTCGTGAAGACATGAAGATAAACCAAGAGGTACGACGAATTCGATGAGAATTTGTGAAATACGTACTCATTAGTGAGGATTCCAATGCTCAAGAAGTAGTGTTTGGAGTTGGCTCTTCATTTCCAAGTGGTATTCATATCTCTAGTCTATAAATATGTGATTAGAGGTATGTGTTCGGTGTGCTTTCCCTTTGGGGAAGTTCCATGGAGTGTTCTCCTTTAGGGGAGACTTGAGGGATTACAGATCTAGACAGGGTTACTATTGGTAGTGCATGTGGGAGAAAGTGATATTGTTTGTTGTGAGGTGAAGATATGACTTTGGGTTCTTCGACAAGATCAACAGTGGCTAATTTCTTTTCTTTCTCTACCTTTGTCTGTAGATTGTAATTGGGAGTAGTGTTAATCTTTTGGGTGAAGTTTTTCACACTTTGGTAGAATTTTCTACATGTATTGGTGGAGTTTTTCCACATATAACGGGGAGTGGTTTCACTCACAAGGGGAGAGTTTGGAGAAGTTTTTCATCATCTCAAGTTGAAGTGGGGTCGTAATCCAGGGTGTGAGATTGATCCATTTTTCATTTGAGGTGTATGATATTTTTCTCAATTTCTCAAGAATTGTATCTTTCAGATCTTGTTATTGATCTGATTTAGGTTAAGAGATTTTCTCAAATTTTATTTCGATATTTGATTGTAAGAGATTTTTTAATCAAAGTTGATCGAGTAGGTTGGTTTTCTTTTCTCTAAATTGGGAGGAAACTTTCCATCCATTTTTATCTTAGGTGTCTCCTATTCATTTCATCGAGTAGGGGAAATATTTTTTGGCTTGTTTTCGCTGGAGTGTATATTTCCCAACAGTCCGCCGCTCTAACGACCGACTCCACAACTACCTCCGCCCTGCCCTCACTCGCACCACCCCCGCCGCCGCCGGCTCCTCTCCCATCGTATCCTCCGTCATCCCCAGTGGCGGCTCGTACCTCATGACCTTGTCCTTGGGCAGCCTAGACACCAAAATTAAAGCTGTTGCAGACACCGGTAGTGACCTCACATGGGCGCAGTGCTCGTCTTGCACCCATTGCTACAAACAAGACGATCCCCTCTTCGACCCCCGCCGCTCCTCCTCCTACCGCAACCTCACTTGCCGGTCCAACCAGTGCCAAGCCCTCGGCGCTCCGGAGTGCGGCCTCGCCGGCGTGTGCCTCTACTCCTACCTGTACGGTGACGGCTCCCACGCCAACGGCGTCCTCGCCTCCGAAACCGTCACCTTCGACGCGTCGGACGGCTCCGACGTCGAGATCCCCAACGTCATCTTCGGCTGCGGGCATAACAACTCTGGCACGTTCAACCAAGAGAGCGGCGGGCTCGTCGGCCTCTCCCCGGCAGCCTCTCTTTAATCCGACAGATAGAGTCCCGCATAGATAGCAAGTTCTCCTACTGCCTCGTCCCTCTCGCCGACGACAACTCCACGAGCCTCCTCACCTTCGGCGCCGACTCCATGCCCTCGGGGAGAGGAGTCGTGAAGACCCCCTGACCATCTTGCAAGACATGTTCTACAACCTCCGACTCGAATCCATCACAGTGGGCAACACCACGATTAAGGTGCCGCCCGGTACCGACGACGCTTCGGGTGGTAACATCATTATAGACTCCGGCACCACACTCACCTACCTCCACCCCAACGTGTCTCCGCCGTGCGGGAGGTAGTGCAGCTCCCCACCGCGGACGACCCGAACCAGATTCTACGATTGTGCTACTCTGGTACGTTGGAAGACGGCGGCATCCCTCCTATCTACTTCCAGTTCTCGGGGGCGAAAGTGGAGCTCTTGCCCATCAACACGTTCTTGCCGGTGGACGCTGGTGTTATATGCTTGGGCTTTTTGGACAACGCCGGTTTGCAGGACCTGTCTATCTACGGCAATGTTGCCCAGTAGAACTTCAGGGTTGGCCACGACCTCGACGCCATGGCTATCTCCTTTGCACCTACAAAATGTGGTGCATAAGATGTTTTATGCCATGCAATGCCATGGTCGTCTCAATAAATGAAGCCGTGGTTGTTGTTACAGCCTTGATTCGTGGACGTCCCGGGAACCAGGGTTTGGGTGTTGTTCATGGGATTCCCTACGTCCATGAATGGGATAGCAGTGGTTATCCGAGTGGTGGAAACAACACACCAAGGCTAACCCGTGATTATGTTGCAGTCCAAACCGAGTTGCATGACGCTGCTGGAAGACCGAGCATGCCGGTGGAGCAAGGCATCGGGAACAGCAGCAAGTGCCGGCATTTGGGTCGGTACATGGTGTGCCGAGCAATGCCGGGTCCGGGTTCGAAGAAACCTCAAAAGGCAGCAAGGTCGGATCGAGGTGCGCTAGCGAGTGCTGTGATCGAGCACTGGCGCTAGGCGCTGCGTGGTGATCGGTATTTGGACCGATCACGCTATTGGGAGCAGCAGCTGGCACGCGCGAGCGAGCGCGCGAGCGTCGCGCAAGTGTGCGCACAGGCGGACGCGCGCGGGCGAGTGCGCACGAGCGAGCGCGGCATCGGGCTCGCACGGGCGAGCGCGCGCGGACGAGCGCGTGCGGGCGCGCGAGCGGGTGCACGAGCGCGGGCGCGCGAGCGCGAGCGGGTGCACGGGCGCGGGGGCGCGAGCGCTGCATGGTGCATGGGCGCGGGCACGAGCGGCATGCGGGTACCGCTGTTTGGTGCGGTACTGGGTCCTGATCGGTAGCGATGTGCAGATTTGTGCGACGCAGCGGTGGACCATTGCTGGCAGTTGGTCGGTAGTTGCTGCAAGGTTGAACCAAGGCCTAGGGTCGAGCCGTGGTGATCGAGACGGGATCCTAGCGGTGCAGCCGACGGTTTGGGGATAAGCTTCCTGGACGTTGCTGGAGTATCTTGGTGAAGATATGCAGTTATCCAGATTGGGCGTTGCAACAAACTGCTGAAGATAAACTTGAAGGCCGTTGGATGAACCTGGATGGGAGATGGTCTAGGTTGCTGAACACGGTGGATCTTGCAGATCTCTGGAGTTGAAGATGCTGGCAGATTCGGAGTTATCTTGGAGCAGCAGTTCGTGAGTATATAAGGGTTAGGCCAGACGTGGAGAAGGGAACTTCTCTTCGACGGACTGAAGAGGGGGCCGATTGGGTACTTGTTCTCGTGGTGAGACTTGCTGATCGGTGTGCAACGTGAGCAACCTGGAGAGGGAAGAAGCGAAGGAGTTGCTGCAGCCGGCGCTGGGAGTAGTGCTGGAATTCCAGACGCTTGCTTGAATCCAAGGTGCACGTTGTGAGGTTGCTGGTGTTGGCAACTGGGAGGGTTACTCGGGCCAGGTAATCCTTGTGTGAGTTCCTTTGTATTTTGGGTACATTGGGGCGAGGCTGTGGGGGCTGTCCACAAGCCGAGCAAGTGCTTGAGAGAGGAGTCGAGTACTTGTAATTCCTTGTATTGACAGATTAATATAAGGTTGGGGGTTTCCCCGTATATCTGTGTTGTGTTCGTTGTCTGACGTTTTAGGCAGGGAACCTTAGTACCGGGTCGTGGTCGAGGTTTACAAGGCGACAGTGGTTGCTGAGACGAACAGGGACAGAGGCACGATCTCTACCAGGCGTGTTGCTGGTGGGGCGATCGGGCAGTGCTGCGGTGGTGGTGCTGTTTGACTCCTGGAACAGCCTATCGGCAAGGCGTGCCGATAGCCAGGAGTGCTGTCGAAGTGCTGGTGCGTGGCCAGACACGGGTGATCGATCAAGGGCGCTGTTTGAGGGCAACACCGAGCGGGTGAATCTGCTGGACGTGCAGGGGTCAACCTCGGTGGTGCGTATTGCGGCCGAACACGAGTGTAGTGTTTGTGGCCTTGGCTCCCGCTATTGCGTGTTGAGTAACAGGCTGAGTGTTCCCAGGGAGGGGAATACGCCGCACAGGCAGGGACTCGGAGGCGAAAAATTCGACCTTACGAACGGGCCTGTGACAGTTGTCCATCCCTTAATTTGTTTGAATATGAGAACCTCTTATCGACTTAGCTGTGTTGCCGATTATATATGATAAATTTATGAGAAATATATTATTATTAGCAATAACGTTGTGAACCTTTGGATTACAATAAATTATTATCCTAGCAATATTAACTACAGTCATATCATCTAGATTGGTAAAATTTACATATAATTCATCAGATTGTTAACTATTGTGATCTATACTGAGTTTTCTCTTTATTTATTAGGAAAGGCTTTTTATGTACGTATGGCAGAAAACCCGATTGAGTGTGCCCATTATAATTAGCAATAGATTAATTAACGTCCATGTTAGCATTCTCTGTTTTATTTTATTTTATTTTATTTTCCGAACGAGGAGAAAGAAATGAATGGGTGCTGACGTACTGCTGCTGCCCACAACCTTCCCTGTTGGATAATTCTTCTAACGGTCGACCCTAATGACACTGTTCATGTTGGCCGTTATTTACGGATTAATATTTGGGGAGAATTTGAAGAGATACTATTTTTTAGATTAGTTATATTAATAAATTAAAATAATAAAAATTATATATTCATTCATTTCAAAGGTCATGTAAATAATACCTATTAATTTGATGTATCTTTTTATTTATTGAACTAAAAAATTAATTATAATTGACTCCTAACTGTCAACTCAAATTGACTCAACTACATGGCTTGCTAAGCTATTTCAAACCCTGAATTTTTAAACTATGGTTGAAATATCTAATCGTGTGTTTTAAATTTAAGAAAATTACTTGAATCCAGAATTTTGTGATTTTTTTCATAAAAAAGATAATTGTATATTGTCATATTTATAACTTATTTCTCATCATTTTCCTTACGTTATTGAATTTATATTTTCTTGATGTCTTAGAAGTTTGAAGGTCAAGGATCGAGTTTAATTGGAATTTAAATGAAGAATGCAGAATTACGGGGTCAGCACAATGGCACAGGTGTGGAGTAAAGGTGCCAAATTCTAGTCATTTTTAAAAATTCGGTTTAAGGCCTAGCACAAGGGCACTAGAGCAGTGCCTTTGCAGTAGAAGAAATTTAGAAAAAAAGTTGCAGCTTAGAGGCGCCTTTGTGTTGGCGTATATATAGGATTTCATTAATTGAGAATTTGGATGTATTTCCAACTTCAGTGGGACTCTATATCATTATGAGAGTATAAATAAATGCTATTGGATATCACAAAGTAATTTTTATGGCTTTGAAGACTTTCAGATTGAGGGAGAATTACTTGAAGACAAGAGGGGAAGAGAAGATTGCTCTCAACCGAGTTTATTTTCTTATTCTTTTCTTTTCTTGTAGATAATAAGAGATCCAATGTATTCGATGAATTTTTCTTATTTTAGTTTATATATTAAGTAGTTGTTGAGTTTAGGATCTTGATGATTGTATGAGATGAATTAATTTAAATTTTCTCTTATTTCAATTGTTGGAGTTAAATTTTTTATTTTGTTTGGATTAATACAATTAATAGGTTGATCAATTATTGATTGTTTTCTGATTTAATTCTATCTTCGAAGAGAAGGATTAGATTAGATATAACAAAATAACAAGTGATTGAGTTTTCAATTTGTGAATAGGATATGACGATACTTATTTACCATATGCAATTTATTGGGGTTGTGGGCAATGTATTATTCAATTTTCATTCTCATAAAAATATTGTGAAATAGATTCATGTAATAATTTTACAAGATGTTGGAAAATAATCATAAATAATTATTGCCACAGTTGACAATTTAAACCAATTAATTAAATTTAAAACAAGTTAATTATTATTCATAATAGAGGGAAATTAAAAATCCTAGGTCTTCTATTGTAATGGATTTTTTATACTTCTCATCATTTAGTTTAGTTTAGTTATTTAATTTATTTTTCTGAAATAACCTTTGCATAAAAAATCCTTCTTTTGAATTTGTTAAGTATGTGATTAAAATTAATTAATTAATTTGGCTTTTGTTTAAAAAAGTCGTTGTGGGAACGATCCTTATTTCATCATTATATTACCGTATACTCGCATGTTGATTTTTCGTGACAATTTTGCGATGACAATTAGTAATAATAATTAATAATTTAATAATTAATAATACTTATGAATGTGGAGGTATAACTTGCACTACTATATAACCAGTCCGAAGTATCCTTCTCTGTTCTTCACCAGTAGCCATGGCGGCTTCTTCTTCTAAATCCATGCTAATCATCCCCTTCTTCACCATTTCTTCGGCTTCGTCCAATGGTAGGGCAGGGTTTACCGTAAAGCTGTACAATCCTGACTTCACCCTCACACTCACCACCGCCGCCGGCAGCGGTCCTTCCTCATCGTATCCACTGTCGTTCCAAGTGATGCTCGTACATCATGGCCTTTTCCTTGGGCAGCCAAGAAACCAAAATCAAAGCTTTTGCAGACACCGGCAGCGACCTCATATGGACGGAGTGATCGCCCTGCACCCATTGCTATAAACAAGACGATCCGCTCTTCCCCGCCGCTCCTCCTACCGCAAGCTCAGTTGCAGGTCCAACCAATACCAAGCCTTCCTCTCTCCCAAGTGCGGCACCGCGGATGTGTACCGCTACTACCTGCAGTACGGAGACGGCTCCCACGCCAGCGGCGTCCTCGCCTGCGAAACTGTCACCTTCGACACGTCGGAAGGCTCGGACGTTGAGATTAGCGACGTCTTCTTTGGCTGCGGGTATGACAACGCCGGCACGTTCAACCGCGACGGTAGTGGGCTCGTCAGCCTCTCTTTGAACCGACAGATCGAGTCTCGCATTGATGGCAAGTTCTCCTACGGCGTCGTCCCCCTCGTTGACGACAACTCCAAGAGTCGGCTCACCTTCGGTGCCGACTCCATGCCGTCGGGTACAGGAGTTGTGAAGACGCCATGACTCGCATCCATCAAGGTGGGCACACCACGATCGAGGTGCGGATCCAAAAATTTTTCCCGGTTCACTTCGGTCGGTTTTTAAATTTTAGCCGAACTATGAGCTACGCTCACCCCTACTCCAAGGCCATAGACTTTCAGATCCACTCGTTTCACTTGAAGCCCATTGGTATCTACACTAGGAGGAACATGCTTCTCGAAAACAACAATGCCAATATGATGTACCAAATTATTTCTTTGAAAGTGAACCCGCGTCGAAAATCTATAAATACATCCTTAATTTTAACCTATAGGTAATAAAATTTAGCATGTAACTATTGGAAATGAAATTAATTTGGGGGAGATCAGATTTGACATTTCTTTAAGCCCTAAAGGCTCTCCGAAAACACACAACCAACATATATGTTCAACCATGCATTTATTCTTGGCCGGATTATCAATTGAACATTCATTGGTGAATATATATAGAGAGAGAGGCATTGAGCTCTTATCAATGAATAACACCTTTGTTTAAAAATATTTGGCTACCTATTGAGATACTCAAAGGACTTGATTGGTCATGGAAAATATTATAATATAATAATAATAAATGGGATTTTGATGCCTAAAACATGATAAACTTTTAGCAACTTGATACACCTCAAAAGGCCAACTACTAAATACTCCTCCCAACACTCCCTAATGAGTTGCTTTCTCATCGATAATTCTTTTTGGATTCTTCACACGTCTTTGTCTAACTTTGAAGGAGGGAACACCAACAATAATGGATTGGAAGGATAGAGGCATACATAAATGACATGAAGTTGAAATTAAGAAAGACGTCTATTACGGATACATTTCACAAAACGTTTATGCATGGACATATACAATGCATGCATTGCATGCACTCAATCGACGATGATCTTGCACTCTTTTCATTTTTGCCTATATGTATGGGGAATTGCAATATGTTAATTAGATGAATCAAACGCTAGAAACAAAGATTTTCATCAGTATTGAATCTTTACATATAACAGCGCCATTTTTAACGCTCATCACTCTTATATAACCAGTCCAAATCAATCTTTCTCTGTTCATCACAAATCAAATCATCAATCACATTGGCCATGGCGGGCTCTTCTTCTAAAACCATGCTAATCCTCTTCTCCCTTTTGATCTTAACCATTTCATCGGCTTCTTCTTCCAATAGTAGGGGTGGGTTTACCGTTAAGCTTTACAATCGTGACTTCTCCCAGCACGAACGTGATTCCACCGCGGCGGACTCCACCACCCTCTACGACAGAGTTTCCAGCGCCGTCCGCCGCTCGATCGACCGACTCGGCAACTACCTCCGGCCTGCCCTCACTCGCACCACCGACTCCCGCCGGCTACCCCTCCATCGTATCCTCCGTCATCCCCAGTGGTGGCTCGTACCTCATGACCTTGTCCTTGGGCAGCCAAGACAACAAAATGAAAGCTATTGCACACCGGTAGTGACCTCATATGGGCGCAGTGTTCGCCCTGCACCCATTGCTACAAACAAGACGATCCCCTCTTCGACCCCCGCCTCTCCTCCTCCTACCGCAACCTCACTTGCCGGTCCAACCAGTGCCAAGCCCTCGGCGCTCCGGAGTGCGGCCTCGCTGGCGTGTGCCTCTACTCCTACATGTACGGTGACGGCTCCCACGCCAACGGCGTCCTCGCCTCCGAAACCATCACCCTCGACGCGTCGGACGGCTCCGTTGTCGAGATCCGCAACGTCTTCTTTGGCTGCGGGCATGACAACGCCGGCACTTCCAACCGAGAGAGCGGCGGGATCGTCGGCCTCTCCGACGGCAGTCGCTCTTTGATCCGACAGATGGAGTCCCGCATAGATAGCTAGTTCTCATACTGCCTCGTCCCTCTCGGCGACGACAACTTCACGAGCCTCCTCACCTTCGGCGCCGACTCATGCCCTCGGGGAGAGGAGTCGTGAAGACCCCCTGACCATCTTGCTAGACATGTTCTACAACCTCCGACTCGAATCCATCACCGTGGGCAACACCACGATTAAGGTGCCGCCCGGGACAGACGACGCCTCGGGTGGTAACATCATCATAGACTCCGGCACCACACTCACCTACCTCCACCCCGACGTGTTCGACCAGCTTGTTGCCGCAGTGCGGGAGGTAGTGCAGCTCCCCACCGCGGACGACCCGAACCAGATTCTACGTTTGTGGTACGCTGGTTCTGTGGAAGACGGCGGCATCCCTCCTATCTACCCGACCGAGGTGCCTGGGGTTCGATGCTGACAAAGTGAGACGGCCAAGCATGTTTCAAGATCCAACTCACCACTGCGTGGCCGGCTTCATGGTGAGCGGTGACAACAAGCTCGTCGTCATCCTTCTCCTCCTGTGCGTCATGATGAGTAGTCTGCAATAAATATAATATCTTTCATTATTTAACATAAAACACAATTTTATTTGCAGGAACTAATTATGTTTTGGAAGGAGAAAAATAAACAAGTCTTCAATTGTTTTACCAATTTACGTATCTTTTTAATAAATTTAAAGCCAGTTAAGAATCATAAATTGCAGTTAAAGGTAGATAATGATTAAACCCATTTCAAAATTGTCAATCTTGAAAACAGGTAGTAAGTGATAAATACTCTTTTGGCCAAGAATTTATCATTAATTATTGTGGGGACACCCTAAGAGATTTTAAGTTCAATTATTGCCATGCTGTTAGAAATCGGCCTATTTAACTTGAAATCAGCCGATTCGAGTAGTAGCAGTTGTATATTTTATAAAAAAAATCTTGGATTACCTTAAGTTGAAAAAGAAAAAAATCGAGCATAAGTGTATCTACGTTGGTTTAGAGTTTTATATAATCTAGCGCATACCTTCTTCGGTCCAAGCATGGCTCCCACGACAACTTCCAAGAGCTCCGTCTTAACTACTATCTCCCACCCAATTGTTTCTGATCTTGACCATTAGTACTCCTCTGAGCCAAAATAGGACGTAATATATATATAT
>JAURVB010001082.1:0-18158 GCA_033002965.1 Piper betle
TAGAGAAAATACTTTCATCCAAGACACAACTATAAGAAATTTAGAACAATTAACTATAAAATCATTTGACTATATAATCCCCTTTATAAATGATTTTGTGTCATTAATGGCCACTTCAACTAAAGCCTTTGACGATGAATTATGTAACAAATATTTTATAAAATTACCAAGAGATCTAGGCAAACAAATTCATGAAAAATGGAATGAAGAATATGGTAATAATCTTGGCCTAAGAATAGGACCTAGAGTACAATTTACTTTCCATTTTCTATCAGAAAAATGTAAGGTCATAGCATTACAAGAACAAATAATAAGACACTTATAAATTCTGCAGAAAAGCTATATATAGTCCACAACAATATGGAGAACGATCCCCTTATGCTAAGAGAAAGACACTGCGAAAATCAATCATGTATCAAAACTATAAAAATAAAGATAATATACATGTAAAAAGAGCTTTAGTTAAACAATGCCAATGTTTTATCTCTGGAGATGAAAATCATTTACGCAATACTTGTCCCAAAAGATCTAGTAATAGGGAAAGAGCAGCTTTAATTGAAAACCTTAATGAAGATGTAGTCTTTATAAACTCTGATGATAATAGTTCTATTTATAGTATAATATCTGAGTCAGAAAAATCTGAAGCACCACCTATAATTAGTTACACTTTCCTCAACGAAATACAAGAAAAATGCATACATAGTTGGGAATATCATAGAGGAAGTGATAGTATTCTTTGTAGTATATGTAATCTATATCCTGATATCATACGTAGATATCAATACTTAAACTATTTACAAGAAATATGTTTCCTCTACATAAGAAGAATATATAATATAGATACTAGCATAAAACCAGAAAAGAAAATAAATATAGAAGCACTTCATGAAAAAATACAAGGATTATCTAATGCGATAAACTATATAAATCTAAGATTAGAAATCCTAGAAATTGATAATGGAATAATAAGATAAGACTATAGTAAAAAACAGAAAAACAAAGGAATAATAATAGAAGAAGCTTATAAAGCCGCTAGTGTAAATGATGATTATAAAGATGAAACCATAATACCAATATCAAAGCAGGTCAAATCCAATCTTATAAGATTAGAATATAGAATATGGTTTAGTTCTAATAACTTTATAGATGTTATGGTTACATTGGACACTAGATGTTCAACAAGTATGATAAGCTATAGCATGATCCCTGCAACATCTGATAAAATTAGAACAAGAAGTAAAGACTAGAAGTGTTGAAAACACGATTCTAAGTATAGAATATAAAATTGAACCAAAAGCAATACAATTTAGAGACTTTCTAGGAAGATTTACTACTCGATATGACTTAACTATCATCCCTGTAGCACTTGCTTATCGACTTTGTCTGTCTTTCGGTCATGTCCTTGTCTTTTTCAAACTTTCCTTCTTTGTCTAAATTATTATTAGTCTCTCTTGTTGGATTAAACTAGAGGAGAAAAATTGGAATTTTTTTAATGCATGGATTTCTACATTGCCTGTGTGTTGTTTTCTTTTCCTGATTGGTTTGTGACTGTAGCAGGATAATATGTCAATCATGGCAATGATGAATTGGACATGGCGGCCAGGTTTAGATTTTCTAGTATAAATTTTTCTGAAAATAAGAATGATGTGTGTGTATATATATATATATTGTGAGAGGAAAAAAACTAAAATAAAAAATTTTGGAAAAATAATATAAAGTTAAATAGAAAAATATTTAGATTTTTTTTTAACGGAACATCATATGTCGTAAATTTTGAGATAGGAAATGGCTTGAAGAGTTTTTTGGACAAAGAGTTGGGTTTAGCTAGCTCATGTTTGTGGTTGGATTCGAAATTGTTAAAAATAAAAAAAGTTATTCTTTTTTGATATTTATTATGTTATGTATAATTATTTTATCCTAAATAAATAATTTTTTTATCAAAGAACAAGAATGCACGGGTAACGATATATAAATTACCGTTAAAAGTGGAATTCACACCTTCTTATTAATAATATTCTTAATTCTTTCCTAGCGTCGAACAACTTCCTCTGTCATATGAAATTGGTTAATTCAAAGATTTTTCTTTGCCTCCTTGGATTAAACCTATGGTGAAGATCTGATATATCTTATCGTGCAATGAAATGAATATTGCGAAAGAGATTTTGCTTAAAAATTATTGTTAATGAGATTTTCATTGTTGGATGTGTCTCCAAGAAAAATAGGATGGGCTAGTTGAGAAGGGTTATTGATATAATTTTTTTCTTTGTAAGACATTGATCATATTTACATTACTTGAAAATTTAACTAAGCTTGAATATATGTGCACAGTACCTAAAAATTTACTTACAACAATTATGATTATTTGGCACTTTCTAAATTGGCTTTGGATATATGTTGAAAAAATAAATCATCATAAAGAAGAGTATGTCCTCAATTTTTAATTTGTTATGTGATTTAAATTAATTAATTAATTTGGTTTTCTTTAAAAAGTCATTGCGGGAACAATCCTTATTTCATCGTATACTTGCATGTAGATTTTTAGTGACAATTTTGTGGTGAGAAGTAGTAATAATAATTAATAATACTTAAAAATATGTGACTGATTAATAATATGTGGACCCATTCAGAAACTAGTAGATTACATAAACTGACCGTTTTGATTTCATATATTAGAAAATTAGAAGATTAAAAATGAAAAATTAGAAAATTAGATTAGTTATATAGATGAAAAATAAATACATGGAAATTTGCAATGCGTTCATTCTGAATCAAATGCTAGATCATATAAATCAATATTAAATTGAATGCGTAGGTATCACTTGCACTACTATATAACCGGTCCAAAGTAATATTTCTCTGTTCTTCACCTGTAGCCATGGCGGCCTCTTCTTCTAAATCCATGCTAATCATTCCCTTCTTCACCCTTCTGTTCTTCACCATTTATTCGGCTTCGTCCGATGGTAGGGCAGGGTTAACCGTAAAGCTGTACAATCCTGACTTCACCCTCACACGCACCACCGCCGCCGGCAGCAGCTCCTCCATCGAATCCACCGTCGTCCCAAGTGATGCTCGTACATCGTGACCTCAGCCAAGAAACCAAAATCAAAGCTTTCGTAGGCGCCGGCAGCGACCTCACATAAACGCAGTGATCGCCCTGCACCCATTGCTATAAACAAGACGATCCGCTCTTCAACCCGGCCGCTCCTCCTACCGCAAGCTCAGTTGCCTGTCCAACCAACACCAAGCCTTCCTCTCTCCCAAGTGCGACACCGCCGATGTGTGCCGCTACTACCTGCAGTATGGAGACGGCTCCCACGCCGGCGGCGTCCTCGCCTCCGAAACTTTCACCTTCGACGCGTCGGACGGCTCCAAAGTTGAGATTAGCGAAGTCTTCTTTGGCTGCAGGTATGACAACGCCGGCACGTTCAACCGCGACGGTGGCGGGCTCGTCGGCCTCTTCCCCAGCAGCCTCTCTTTGATCGACAGATCGAGTCTCGTATCGATGGCAAGTTTTCCTACTGGCTCGTCCCCCTCGCCGACGACGACTCCGCGATTCTGCTCACCTTCGGTGCCGACTCCATGCCGTCGAGTACAGGAGTCGTGAAAACGCCCATGACCATCCTGTATGGCATGTTCTACAACCTCCGACTCGAATCCATCAAGGTGGGCACACCACGATGGAGGTGCCGATCCAAAAAATTTCTCTGTTCAGTTCAGTCGGTTTTTAAGTTTGAGCCGAACCATGAACTATGCTCAACCCTACTCGAAGGCCATACATAGACTTTCAGATCCAGTCGTTTCAGTTGAAGCCCATTGGTATCCACCCAAGGAGGAACATGCTCTCGAAAACAACAATACAGGCCAACATGATACCAAATTATTTCTCACAAAATTGCAAACCCCAAGTTAAAAATCTAGATACATCCTTACTTAATTTTAACTTATAAGTAATAATTTTAGCATGTAATTATTGGAAGTAAAATTAATTTGGGGATATCAAATTTGAGCCTTAAAGGCTGTCCGAGAACACACAACCAACAAATATGTTCAACCATGCATTTATTCTTGGCTAGATTAAATCAACTTAACATTCATTGGTGAATATATATAGAGAGAGAGGCATTGAGCTGTTATCAATGAATAACACCTTAGTTTAAAAATATTTGGCTACCTATTGAGATACTCAAAGGACTTGATTGGTCGTGGAAAATATTATAATATAATAATAAAAAATAGGATTTTGATGTCTAAGACATTATAAAAATTTTAGCGACTTGATACATACATATATTGGTTAGCCTCAAAAGGCCAACTACTAAATACTTCTCCCAACACTCCCTAATAAGTTGCTTTGTCATTGATAATTCTTTTTGAATTCTTCATTCTTTGTCTAAATTTCAAGGAGGGAACACCAACAATAATGGATTGGAAGGATAGATACTATGAAGTAGAAATTAAGAAAGACGTCTATTACGGATACACTTCCCAAAACGTTTATGCATGGATATATACAATGCATGCTTTTGCATGCACTAAATCGACGCGGATCTTGCCACTCTTTTCATTTTCGACTATATGTATGGAGAATTGCAATATGTTAATTAGATGAATCAAACGCTAGAAACAAAGATTTTCATCAGTATTGAATCTTTACATACCATTTTTAATGCTCATCACTCTTGCTCTTCTATATAACCAGTCCAAATCAATCTTTCTCTGTTCATCACAAATCAAAGCATCAATCCCATTGGCCATGGCGGGCTCTTCTTCTAAAACCATGCTAATCCTCTTCTTCCTTTTGATCTTAACCATTTCTTCGGCTTCTTCCAGTAGTAGGGGTGGGTTTACCGTTAAGCTTTACAATCGCGACTTCTCCCAGCACGAACTCGATGCCACCGCGGCGGACTCCACCACCCTCTACGACAGAGTTTCCAGCGCCGTCCGCCGCTCTAACGACCGACTCCGCAACTACCTCCGCCCTGCCCTCACTCGCACCACCGCCGCCGCCGCCGGCTCCTCTCCCATCGTATCCTCCGTCATCCCCAGTGGCGGCTCGTACCTCATGACCTTGTCCTTGGGCAGCCTAGACACCAAAATTAAAGCTGTTGCAGACACCGGTAGTGACCTCATATGGGCGCAGTGCTCGCCTTGCACCCATTGCTACAAACAAGACGATCCCCTCTTCGACCCCCGCCGCTCCTCCTCCTACCGCAACCTCACTTGCCGGTCCAACCAGTGCCAAGCCCTCGGCACTCCGGAGTGCGGCCTCGCCGGCGTGTGCCTCTACTCCTACCTGTACGGTGACGGCTCCCACGCCAACGGCGTCCTCGCCTCCGAAACCGTCACCTTCGACGCGTCGGACGGCTCCGACGTCGAGATCCCCAACGTCATCTTCGGCTGCGGACATAACAACTCTGGCACGTTCAACCAAGAGAGCGGCGGGCTCGTCGGCCTCTCCCCCGGCAGCCTCTCTTTAATCCGACAGATAGAGTCCCGCATAGATAGCAAGTTCTCCTACTGCCTCGTCCCTCTCGCCGACGATAACTCCACGAGCCTCCTCACCTTCGGCGCCGACTCCATGCCCTCGGGGAGAGGAGTCGTGAAGACCCCCTGACCATCTTGCAAGACATGTTCTACAACCTCCGACTCGAATCCATCACAGTGGGCAACACCACGATTAAGGTGCCGCCCGGTACCGACGACGCTTCGGGTGGTAACATCATTATAGACTCCGGCACCACACTCACCTACCTCCACCCCAACGTGTTCAACCAGCTAGTCTCCGCCGTGCGGGAGGTAGTGCAGCTCCCCACCGCGGACGACCCAAACAAGATTCTACGATTGTGCTACTCTGGTACGTTGGAAGACGGCGGCATCCCTCCTTTCTACTTCCAGTTCTCGGGGGCGAAAGTGGAGCTGTTGCCCATCAACACGTTCTTGCCGGTGGACGCTGGTGTTATATGCTTGGGCTTTTTGGACAACGCCGGTTTGCAGGACCTGTCTATCTACGGCAATGTTGCCCAGCAGAACTTCAGGATTGGCCACGATCTCGACGCCATGGCTATCTCCTTTGCACCTACAAAATGTGGTGCCTAAGATGTTGTATGCCATGCAATGCCATGGTCGTCTCAATAAATGAAGCCGTGGTTGTCCATCCCTTAATTTGTTTGAATATGAGAACCTCTTATCGACTTAGCTGTGTTGCCGATTATATATGATAAATTTATGAGAAATATATTATTATTAGCAACAACGTTGTGAACCTTTGGATTACAATAAATTATTATCCTAGCAATATTAACTACAGTCATATCATCTAGATTGGTAAAATTTACATATAATTCATCAGATTGTTAACTATTGTGATCTATACTGAGTTTTCTCTTTATTTATTAGGAAAGGCTTTTTATGTACGTATGGCAGAAAACCCGATTGAGTGTGCCCATTATAATTAGCAATGGATTAATTAACGTCCATGTTAGCATTCTCTGTTTTATTTTATTTTATTTTATTTTTCGAACGAGGAGAAAGAAATGAATGGGTGCTGACGTACTGCTGCTGCCCACAACCTTCCCTGTTGGATAATTCTTCTAACGGTCGACCCTAATGACACTGTTCATGTTGGCCGTTATTTACGGATTAATATTTGGGGAGAATTTGAAGAGATACTATTTTTTTTAGATTAGTTATATTAATAAATTAAAATAATAAAAATTATATATTCATTCATTTCAAAGGTCATGTAAATAGTACCTATTAATTTGATGTATCTTTTTATTTATTGAACTAAAAAATTGATTATAATTGACTCCTAACTGTCAACTCAAATGACTCAACTACATGGCTTGCTAAGCTATTTCAAACCCTGAATTTTTAAACTATAGTTAAAATATCTTCTCGTGTGTTTTAAATTTAAGAAAATTACTTGAATCCAGAATTTTGTGATTTTTTTCATAGAAAAGATAATTGTATATTGTCATATTTATAACTTATTTCTCATCATTTTCCTTACGTTATTGAATTTATATTTTCTTGATGTCTTAGAAGTTTGAAGGATCGAGTTTAATTGGAATTTAAATGAAGAATGCAGAATTACGGGTCAGCACAATGGCACAGGTGTGGAGTAAAGGTGCCAAATTCTAGTCATTTTTAAAAATTCGGTTTAAGGCCTAGCACAAGGGCACTAGAGCAGTGCCTTTGCAGTAGAAGAAATTTAGAAAAAAAAAGTTGCAGCTTAGAGGCGCCTTTGTGTTGGCGTATATATAGGATTTCATTAATTGAGAATTTGGATGTATTTCCAACTTCAGTGGGACTCATATCATTATGAGAGTATAAATAAATGCTATTGGATATCACAAAGTAATTTTTATGGCTTTGAAGACTTTCAGATTGAGGGAGAATTACTTGAAGACAAGAGGGGAAGAGAAGATTGCTCTCAACCGAGTTTATTTTCTTATTCTTTTCTTGTAGATAATAAGAGATCCAATGTATTCGATGAATTTTTCTTATTTTAGTTTATATATTAAGTAGTTGTTGAGTTTAGGATCTTAATGATTGTATGAGATGAATTAATTTAAATTTTCTCTTATTTCAATTGTTGGAGTTAAATTTTTTATTTTGTTTGGATTAATACAATTAATAGGTTGATCAATTATTGATTGTTTTCTGATTTAATTCTATCTTCGAAGAGAAGGATTAGATTAGATATAACAAAATAACAAGTGATTGAGTTTTCAATTTGTGAATAGGATATGACGATACTTATTTACCATATGCAATTTATTGGGGTTGTGGGCAATGTATTATTCAATTTTCATTCTCATAAAAATATTGTGAAATAGATTCATGTAATAATTTTACAAGATGTTGGAAAATAATCATAAATAATTATTGCCACAGTTGACAATTTAAACCAATTAATTAAATTTAAAACAAGTTAATTATTATTCATAATAGAGGGGAATTAAAAATCCTAGGTCTTCTATTGTAATGGATTTTTTATACTTCTCATCATTTAGTTTAGTTTAGTTATTTAATTTATTTTTCTGAAATAACCTTTGCATAAAAAATCCTTCTTTTGAATTTGTTAAGCATGTGATTAAAATTAATTAATTAATTTGGCTTTTGTTTAAAAAAAGTCGTTGTGGGAACGATCCTTATTTCATCATTATATTACCGTATACTCTCATGCTGATTTTTCGTGATAATTTCGCGATGACAATTAGTAATAATAATTAATAATTTAATAATTAATAATACTTATGAATGTGGAGGTATAACTTGCACTACTATATAACCAGTCCGAAGTATCCTTCTCTGTTCTTCACCAGTAGCCATGGCGGCTTCTTCTTCTAAATCCATGCTAATCATCCCCTTCTTCACCATTTCTTCGACTTCGTCCAATGGTAGGGCAGGGTTTATCGTAAAGCTGTACAATCCTGACTTCACCCTCACACTCACCACCGCCGCCGGCAGCGGTCCTTCCTCATCGTATCCACTGTCGTTCCAAGTGATGCTCGTACATCATGGCCTTTTCCTTGGGCAGCCAAGAAACCAAAATCAAAGCTTTTGCAGACACCGGCAGCGACCTCATATGGACGGAGTGATCGCCCTGCACCCATTGCTATAAACAAGACGATCCGCTCTTCCCCGCCGCTCCTCCTACCGCAAGCTCAGTTGCAGGTCCAACCAATACCAAGCCTTCCTCTCTCCCAAGTGCGGCACCGCGGATGTGTACCGCTACTACCTGCAGTACGGAGACGGCTCCCACGCCAGCGGCGTCCTCGCCTGCGAAACTGTCACCTTCGACACGTCGGAAGGCTCGGACGTTGAGATTAGCGACGTCTTCTTTGGCTGCGGGTATGACAACGCCGGCACGTTCAACCGCGACGGTAGTGGGCTCGTCAGCCTCTCTTTGAACCGACAGATCGAGTCTCGCATCGATGGCAAGGCGTCGTCCCCCTCGCCGACGACAACTCCAAGAGTCGGCTCACCTTCGGTGCCGACTCCATGCCGTCGGGTACAGGAGTTGTGAAGACGCCATGACCATCCTGTATGGCATGTTCTACAACCTCCGACTCGAATCCATCAAGGTGGGCACACCACGATCGAGGTGCGGATCCAAAAATTTTTCCCGGTTCACTTCGGTCGGTTTTTAAATTTTAGCCGAACTATGAGCTACGCTCACCCCTACTCCAAGGCCATAGACTTTCAGATCCACTCGTTTCACTTGAAGCCCATTGGTATCTACACTAGGAGGAACATGCTTCTCGAAAACAACAATGCCAATATGATGTACCAAATTATTTCTTTGAAAGTGAACCCGCGTCGAAAATCTATAAATACATCCTTAATTTTAACCTATAGGTAATAAAATTTAGCATGTAACTATTGGAAATGAAATTAATTTGGGGGAGATCAGATTTGACATTTCTTTAAGCCCTAAAGGCTCTCCGAAAACACACAACCAACATATAAGTTCAACCATGCATTTATTCTTGGCCGGATTATCAATTGAACATTCATTGGTGAATATATATAGAGAGAGAGGCATTGAGCTCTTATCAATGAATAACACCTTTGTTTAAAAATATTTGGCTACCTATTGAGATACTCAAAGGACTTGATTGGTCATGGAAAATATTATAATATAATAATAAAAATGGGATTTTGATGCCTAAAACATGATAAAATTTTAGCAACTTGATACACCTCAAAAGGCCAACTACTAAATACTCCTCCCAACACTCCCTAATGAGTTGCTTTGTCATCGATAATTCTTTTTGGATTCTTCACACCTCTTTGTCTAACTTTGAAGGAGGGAACACCAACAATAATGGATTGGAAGGATAGATGCATACATAAATGACATGAAGTTGAAATTAAGAAAGACGTCTATTACGGATACATTTCACAAAACGTTTATGCATGGACATATACAATGCATGCATTGCATGCACTAAATCGACGAGGATCTTGCACTCTTTTCATTTTCGCCTATATGTATGGGGAATTGCAATATGTTAATTAGATGAATCAAACGCTAGAAACAAAGATTTTCATCAGTATTGAATCTTTACATATAACAGCGACATTTTTAATGCTCATCACTCTTGCTCTTCTATATAACCAGTCCAAATCAATCTTTCTCTGTTCATCACAAATCAAATCATCAATCACATTGGCCATGGCGGACTCTTCTTCTAAAACCATGCTAATTGTTAAGGGTTTAGCTCGTGGGACGGTCGAGAGCTAGGGTTTGGCGGTTGTCCCTAGCATTCCCGCGTCCAAGTCGGGTGGCCGGTGCTATCCGAGTGTTGAACAACCTACCGAGCATTTATCCGTGATGTGGGCAAGTCCAAGGTCTGACTGGCGCATGTGGTCTATCGGGCGAGTTGCTGTGCGGGCGAGCTACCGTGCAGTACCGATAGCAGGCTGTGGCGGACAATTGGTCGGTAAGGAGTACCGAGCAGGCCGCTACCTGGTACCGAGTGTGGTGCGGGTTCCAGGCGCGTGCAAGGTCAGGCGCAGCCGGGACATTCTACCGAGCAGCGTGGCGGGTAGAAGTGCGGGTTCCGGATGCGTGGGATGCGAGCGACCAGGCATCATGACCAGGCGAGCCAGGCACCAGGGCCGTGCGCTATCGTGCAAATGGGCGGTAGTCACAGGTGCGCAGGTGTGCGGGTGACCGAGCCAAGGAGCGGCAGGGGTTATTGTGCACGCGCATGGGTGCTGTGGAACGGGCAGACCAGGGTTCAGTACTGGGGTCGCTGGTTCGATAAGGCGACCACACCACACCCAGGAGGGGTTCGGTGTTGGGTCGAACCAAGAATGCGATCAGTCTTTTGCGCCACACCCAGGGGTAGGCTTTCCGGTAATTTTGCTGGAATCCCAGGGGTGAGTGATGACAAGGCTTGGAGCATGAGGACCGTTGATCGTGGATTGGACGGTGAGGATGCAAGCTGGGGACGTGGTGCCCACTAGTCCGGAAGGTCTATATAAGGAGATGCCATCCTTGTGTAGAAATCAGAACAACAAAAGAGAGTTGAGTGTGTGAGTGATCTCAGTGGGGGAGTGAAACTTGGTCGGGCAAGGGGACGCCTTGGGGTTACTGCAGTCAGGCCGAGGAGGGTCTGGAACACCAAGGGGGATTACCGGGGTAGTCGTCGTCCGCCTTTAGGGTCAAGGCTCACACACCTGTTGTTCGGCAACCCTGCGCGGTGAACCGAGGGTTGGGTGAAGTCCTGTCGAGTGAGGGTCGAGAGGCACGGTCGTGGGGTTTGCATGTCCACGACCGGCGGGTAGTCTAGAGGGATTACCTGTGTATATCCTGTATTCACGTTGTAAGAATAGAGGTTGGGATTTATCCTGTAATTGGTGTGATGTATCCGTCATGTTTGTGCACCGTGGTCTAGACCAGTGATTCCGTGGTCTAGGGGCACCGAGCAGGGTACTCGGTACGTGGGGCGTGTAATCACTTGCGACTTGGTGATCGGTGTGTGTGTTCGGTACAGGGGCTGGTAACTTGGTTACGGTACGCAGGCGTTGGTAGCTGGGCGCGGTACTGGGACTGGGTGCGTGCGATACTTGCAGGCGTGCGGTCCGAGGCCGCTGTGCACCACAGCACGTTGGGGTGCGGAGGTGGTGTTGGCTGGTGTTTCCAGGGAGGGAAACACGCCGCACAGTGGCAGTTTGGGCGAAAAAATTTATCCCCTAAACTGACCCCTGTGACACTAATCCTCTTCTCCCTTTTGATCTTAACCATTTCATCGGCTTCTTCTTCCAATAGTAGGGGTGGGTTTACCGTTAAGCTTTACAATCGTGACTTCTCCCAGCACGAACGTGATTCCACCGCGGCGGACTCCACCACCCTCTACGACAGAGTTTCCAGCGCCGTCCGCCGCTCGATCGACCGACTCAGCAACTACCTCCGGCCTGCCCTCACTCGCACCACCGACTCCCGCCGGCTCCTCCTCCATCGTATCCTCCGTCATCCCCAGTGGTGGCTCGTACCTCATGACCTTGTCCTTGGGCAGCCAAGACACCAAAATGAAAGCTATTGCACACCGGTAGTGACCTCATATGGGCGCAGTGCTCGCCCTGCACCCATTGCTACAAACAAGACGATCCCCTCTTCGACCCCCGCCGCTCCTCCTCCTACCGCAACCTCACTTGCCGGTCCAACCAGTGCCAAGCCCTCGGCGCTCCGGAGTGCGGCCTCGCTGGCGTGTGCCTCTACTCCTACATGTACGGTGACGGCTCCCACGCCAACGGCGTCCTCGCCTCCGAAACCATCACCCTCGACGCGTCGGACGGCTCCGTTGTCGAGATCCGCAACGTCTTCTTTGGCTGCGGGCATGACAACGCCGGCACTTCCAACCGAGAGAGCGGCGGGATCGTCGGCCTCTCCGACGGCAGTCGCTCTTTGATCCGACAGATGGAGTCCCGCATAGATAGCAAGTTCTCCTAGTGCCTCGTCCCTCTCGGCGACGACAACTCCACGAGCCTCCTCACCTTCGGCGCCGACTCCATGCCCTCGGGGAGAGGAGTCGTGAAGACCCCCTGACCATCTTGCTAGACATGTTCTACAACCTCCGACTCGAATCCATCACCGTGGGCAACACCACGATTAAGGTGCCGCCCGGGACAGACGACGCTTCGGGTGGTAACATCATCATAGACTCCGGTACCACACTCACCTACCTCCACCCAGACGTGTTCGACCAGCTTGTTGCCGCAGTGCGGGAGGTAGTGCAGCTCCCCACCGCGGACGACCCGAACCAGATTCTACGTTTGTGCTACGCTGGTTCTGTGGAAGACGGCGGCATCCCTCCTATCTACCCGACCGAGGTGCCTGGGGTTCGATGCTGACAAAGTGAGACGGCCAAGGATGTTTCAAGATCCAACTCACCACTGCGTGGCCGGCTTCATGGTGAGCGGTGACAACAAGCTCGTCGTCATCCTTCTCCTCCTGTGCATCATGATGAGTAGTCTGCAATAAATATAATATCTTTCATTATTTAACATAAAACACAATTTTATTTGCAGGAACTAATTATGTTTTGGAAGGAGAAAAATAAACCACACGTCTTCAATTGTTTTACCAATTTACGTATCTTTTTAATAAATTTAAAGCTAGTTAAGAATCATAAATTGCAGTTAAAGGTGTATATTGATTAAACCCATTTCAAAATTGTCAATCTTGAAAACAGGTAGTAAGTGATAAATACTCTTTTAGCCAAGAATTTATCATTAATTACTGTGGGGACACCCTAAGAGATGGTATTAAGTTCGATTATTGCTATGTTGTAAAAATCAGCCGATTTAACTTGAAATCAGCTGATTTAACTCAGATGGGAAGGATTCCAAAGTTAAAAAGGGTGAAAATTATAAAAAATGGTCCTAGAAACGGACGATTTGAGCTCGATTCATGAATCGGCCCAAATCAGCCGATTTTGGGACAGAGCGGGGGAGGACAGGTGAGCGGGGGGCGGAGGTGGATTGTGACTATGGTCACGAACCAACTTTCAACCTTTCTTTTCTCATACCTTGTGTATTGATAATATTAACACCACTGACCAGGTGGATTTGTGATATATAGAGATTAACATTTTCCATTGTCAAGAGAAAAAACTCTTTTCGATCGAGTAGTAGCAGTTGTATATTTAATAATAAAAAAATCTTGGATTACCTTAAGTTGAGAAAGAAAAATCAAGCATAAGTATTATCTACGTTGGTTTAGAGTTTTATATAATCTAGCGCATACCTTCTTCGGTCCAAGCATGGCTCCCACGACAACTTCCAAGAGCTCCTTCTTAACTACTAATCTCCCACCCAATTGTCTCTGATCTTTGACCGTTAATTCTCCTCTGAGCCAAAATAGGACGTAATATACTATATATATATATATATATATATATATATATATATATATATATATATATATATTATAGTTTACGTTCAAGGATGTGAATGGATATATAGAAAAGCCAAGGAAGAAGCTTCAAACTACGCTGACTACGTCAAGAACCCTTACCACTACAAGGAGCAAGGCGCACGCATCCCCACGGGCATCTTGCTCGTTGGCAATCCCAACACCGGCCGGATGCTCCTAGCCAGGGACATCGCCGGTGAGGCCGGCGTCCCGTTCTTAACCCTCTACGGCTTGGAGGACCACAACGACGTGTGGGAGGTGTTCTCAAACGCCAGGCAGCTCTCCTATTGAGATTTAATTAAAATAATAATTTTATAAATAGGAAATAAAGGGTAGTATTTTTAAATATTTAAAAAATACTCGGCAGCACCTAATTAAAAGTCCACAATTTTATGTAGTATAAAAGATTTGGTTTATATGATGCTGAGAGATAGATTTTTAAAGTATACTAACCCAGCTTGTTAATAATTAAAAACGAAAATTATCACTTAAATTTATTATTATTTGCATATTTATCTATACTGATCATTATTGGTTAATTTGCTCATTTGATGTTCTATTTTCCTTAAATTCAAAACTTATTATGATTATTATTATTGTTGTTGTTGTTGTTGTTGTTTGGAGTTAGTAGGAAAAAACATGGTATCATAAGTTACGTTACAAATTTGTGACATGATGTTAAATTTGTAGTCACTGCCATCTTATTTTCTTGTTATTTTCTTTTAACTGCTAAACTTTTTTTAAAAGACATCATTAAGATCAAAACTCTTTGGCATACAATAATATTTATCAATTGAAACAGTTACATTAAGTGCCTCTTGGCACATAAATTTGGGGGAACAAAATATTCAAAAATAATAGCAGTGATCACGATTTATATTTCTTTTTTTCCAACAAGGGAATTTAATTTTTTCCCAACAAAAAAAAAAACACTACAGCATATATTTGGCATGCGGCGCCTATCTCCATAGGACCGCAAGCTCCTCGCCTACCACCAAGCCGGCCACGCCGTGGTCCAGTGGTTCTCGGCAAACGACGCCAAGATCCGGAGGGTTTCCATCAACGCCGGCCACTTCAAGGGCATCATCGACAGGAACAAGGTCTGCACAAAGAAGATGATGTTCGTCGAGACCTGCGCGCTGCTCGGCGGGGGCGCTGCTCGACAATGGAGATGGACGATAATCGTGCGGCGACCATACTGGCCTACCACCAAGCTACTCCGTATGGATTCAGTGACTCACTCGGTCACCTCTCCTTGGATAATGAGGGCAGCCGGGGTTGCTATGGCCAAGAAATTCCGGCAAAGATCAACAATGAGGCGAAGGAGTGGCTCGACAAGACTGGGAAGAGGGCGGAGAAGCTAGTGTTGCACCACCGGGAGCTTGTGGTTCGGTTGGCGGAGCTGTTGTTGCAGGAGGTGGTGCAGTATGAGGTGTTCGTTGAAGTTTTAGGAAAGGAGTCTCACTTCGAGGTACCAAAAGAGAGGTGGAGGAGGCCCCAAAGGAGAAGCTTTGAACTATTGGGCCATTGGTTTTGTGATTGTTTTGTTTATTTTCTGCATGGGATATGGGGCGATTGATTTGCTTTCTAAACTAGCTTATAAGTAATTAAGTATTGAGAGTGAAGAACTTCAACAATAGAAGTTTTACACTTGTTTTTTTGTTTGAAGAATGTTACCATATGTTGTGAAGTAAAATACTTTTAATTGTGTTACTTTGCTTCTTTCTTTTTTTGCTGGTTGTTAAGGTATTTGCACTGTGCGGGCCAATAACCTTTATTATGATTCTTGTAAAAGTTGTGAATTTTCATTTAGCAACTAGTCGCTTGTCCGCAATGCATGGAAATATATGATTTCAAGTTACATGTTATTTCTATATTTGATTATTTTTATGTTTTTAAATATTAAAAAAATTCTATTGTATATATTTATTTGTAATATTTGATTTATATTATAGTAGATATTTATTCATTAATATTATATATTATGTCAATTTTTTAAAATTTAATATATTATAATTTATTAATTAGTCGATATCGTTAATTTCTTATTATTTAAATATTATTATTTATAAAATTCAAAAATCTACTTACTTAAGAAGTATTAAACTTAAAACATGGTGTGGTTTATATGATTAAAAATTTTCAGTTTCTACTTGTAATAAGAAAAGGGGGAAATTATAATGTAATTTACTTTTATAAATAGAAAATAAAGGGTAATATTATAAAATAGGATATGTGACACACCGAGTCAAAAATAATAGATTTGAATATAATTTTATTAATAGTTGATTGGTTCTCGGTTTATGTGAATTCTCACAGTACAATCCAATCTAATATTGTTATACTATTAAAAATAAATAAATATAATCTATTACGTGTCCCTAGTCATGTGCCTATTTACTTGGATGAAAATTTGCACTACGTTGGAGAACGATTATAAAACCAAGGATCATGTAATTAAAGAAAGATATAGACAACTGATAAAACACAGATTCGACGTTTGCTTAAATAATATGAGCTTTTATACTTTGAATTTTGATGCATAATTATTTAACTTGAACTTTGATATAAGTAACGGTCAAGTGGAATGGCGAAAGAGGACTTATGGCACTCTCCACGATTCGGAATAAGGTGGTCGGAGAAGAAGATTGAAACAATAGCAGTCACCGTTCCTGCAGAAACTAAGAAAACGAAATGAACCTTACCACTCTATCCTTATACTGAGTCACCGGAAAACCATCTCCACAAGTTCTCCTTTTCTCATCCAGAGTCACCTCATCCTTTCTTTATCCACAAACAACTGGTGATATGATCACTTATCAACATCAACTGGAAAACCCAGAAAGGAAGTTTAGAAAGGTCTCTCCCCCATCCAAGAGCAACCAATTTTAGAGAATTCTTACGTTGTAGCGCAAAACTCAATCCAACCAATTTTAAACTTTAAACTGCTATATAACTGATAAAAGTGAACCTGGTGGTAAGATAACAACAAAAATGGCTTGACGAAGTAATATATAGCTTTGAAGTAGCTGTGTATAAAATCATGGATAAAGAATCATGTAGGCAGTTGGAAGAACTTAGAAGATCACAACGAAAAACTTGTCACGGAGAGCTTATGAGAATTGCTAGTTTTAGATAATATTATTTGTGTATAAATGAAATGTAAAGTAACAGCTGCCTTGATAATACACATGAACTCTTGAAACATTCCTTTGAATTTAACAAGATCCCTGTTTAAACCATGATAAATCAGGCAACTTCATATAATTTATGTGTCTGGGTATAATCATTCCTTCCCATCAGCAGCACGGAGTGAGCCCAACTGAACAGGTGCCTGGGTTTGGACCACCTTGGACTAGCCATAAATGGACAAATCAACACCCTCTGACTTCTCTTTTTCAAGCTGTTCCTTTATCCAGAAGTATGTAATCCTTAGCCCACACTACAGAATTTTGAAGAAGGTTCAGATTTTGTGAAGAAATGTTGATTAACAGAGTACTGATATGTTATGGGGAAAAAATCATTCATGCTTAGTTTATCAAGTAGTGGTTACCTTCAGTTTCATGGTTGGAGCCCAACCGAGCTTCACTTTGATCAGAGTGTTATCCGAGTGACCGCGGCACCCTCTGGACCAGGAATGTGATGGATGGGAAGATTCTTGTTGTCAAGGCTAAGAACAATTTCAGCCATCTCATTCATGACCATTTCATCACTTCCAATGTTCACTGGTTCTCGGAAGTCCGACTTCGTCAATCTGAAAAGACATTGGATAAAGCTCAACTCAAGTCCAAGATTAAGTAGAAGAATATATCCTTCACTGATGTATCCAGTAGATAGATATGATGGAACATAACTAGTGCAACATTCACAATATCAAATTCAAAAGTTCACCTTGTTTAGCACCACAATTTCACTTGATTTTTAAATATGATGCCATCAATCGAGATCAAAAGTATTTAGATATACACAAAGTAACTTTTTTGTTTAGAATTCCATCCAAAACAGCAGAACTCACAGTTTTAAAGGAATTACCTCAGATCACCTTCTACACATTCATCAATGAAAGTGAAGGATCGAGTTTGGAGTTCATCACCCCACATCTCAAGCTTGTCAATGGATGTGATTGCCTTCCTACACAAGGCTGCGGGAGCCTTTTCTCTACCACCTACATAATTTTCATGGCAAAGCCTAACATCAGATCAAAATTTTCTCTCCCCATTGAATT
>JAURVB010001083.1:0-14499 GCA_033002965.1 Piper betle
TAACTGCGCCATGTTTAGATGATTTCTCTACCTTATATTATTTTCATAATCCTTTGGTTTAGATGATTTCAATGAATGTTTTGCAATAAGGATTGTACATGATGGTCATGACTTTTAGAATTTGCTCTAGCGATTTTCGAGGCAAAATATTTAGGTTGCCATGTTGATGGAAAATGATATATGCATTTCTTTTTTATGAGTCTGGGCCTTTCTTCAAGCCTGCCTAATATAAAAAATCCTCTGTGCACAATTTTATGGCCTTTATTTATTTGATTACCCTTATTTTAGCCTTAGCCCTTTTTATTGAAAATATATCTTGTTGCTTGAGTCCTAGCACCATAATATTTTAAATTTATTTTAAATTTTAACAAGGATGAAACTTTAAGTAGTATGGGGGAAAGACATTGTTTTTTGTAGAGTGGTGATTGAGTAGATAGTGTGGATTTTATTGGTACTTTGCTTTGTAAAAAAAGAAAAAAGAAGAAATTGAAAAAAGAAGAAGATGAGGCAATGATCCTCCACCAGTAAACACAAGATGAAGCATAATAATCTTCCACTGGTTTGAAATAAAAGAAAAAAGAAAAAGCAATAGGTAGTCAATAGAAAGTCAAAGCAAAGTTAGTTCGTATATTTGGTCAACTCGATACTTAATTTAAGGAAGTTTGTGTCATATTGTTTGGGGATTTGTTGTACATGTATGTCAGGATTTAGAAAGGATTTTTAATTCTAAGGTGCATATTAGCCTCTGATTTTTCTATCTTGTTTATCATATTTTTGATCCTTAGCCCCTGGCCTCGTTAGAACCTATAAAGACTTATTGATTCCGTTGAATTGGCATTGCCTACATTAGTAGAGATGGGAGCGAAAGGTGAATATATTTAAGCATGTGCTTGATTGTATTCTCTTGGTTGCAAATGAGAATGATAAGTTAATGGATTATCTTACCCACACACACATACGTAGAGCCTTCCTTTGGGTGTGATTGATAAAAGGGAATTTCTGATTTGATTGACATCTTGTTGCCTCTAGATAGTTTGATTAAGAATCATATGAGAACATAATGGGGACTAAGTATTTTTGTGTAGTAAAATTTTCTTTGCTCTGATATTTTGCTTGGGACACGCAAAAGTTTAAGTTTTGCTTAATTTTAGTGTTTCAATGCAGAAAAAGATAAATAAATTAAGTTTTAGAATTGAATGGTCATGACACTTGGGCTCACCCAATGGTTACAATTTATGGTGTTTAATGGAGTCGAAGAGTTGGAAACTTGAAGGGACATCATAATTAATTAGATTACGTAGATTTTTGAACACCCTCTTCGAATTCTTGTATATCCACTTCTATATAAAGGGGTGGCTATTTGTTGTTTGAGATATCACATCTCAACTCTTGGTTTAGGAGTTTAGTAAAATAAATAGTTCTCGTTTTATAATATTTTTCTCTTTTATAATGAAAATTATTTTTTATATTATTTTTTATTTTTATTATGAAGTAGTCTTATATTTCTTTCTAGAGAAAAAGGAATTTAACATGATTTAATTAAATTTATTTCAAACTTTTACCCTTTTATTCAATCGGATTGTTTAAATTATCAATTATCATGTTCTAAATATTAAGAGTAGATTGATCACCTATTTCTTAAATCATTAGATTTTAGAAGAAATTAATTAAATTAGTCATTGATAATTCATCATACGACGAGTCTTTTGATTGTTTGTCGTTGTGGTCGGAAGATACACAATACCATATGCGATTGTAAGGCAATTCTTAATGCATTATTTTGTTGATTAATCAATTATCACTGGGAGGTAGAAATTGATGCAAAATAGAAATTAAGGCAAAATAATAAAAACAGGAAGGAGCAGGAAGGAATCATGTCATATAAGTATCTTAGATCAACAATCAAAGATAATTTTAAGATATGATAAAGATTAAATTCATATTAAAGGAAATTTGATTATAGAATGAGTTTTATCATTTTAACTTCTTTTTTATTTAAAATTATTATTTATATTTAGTTAAGTTAATTGTTTTTGTTTCTCTTAATATTATTTTCTTTAATTAATTTAAGGAAATTCATCTTTCTATGGGAATGATACGCGAATTTATCATTATATTACTTGCTTTGACCGTATATACTTGATATCGAAAATATTCGAACACATATAATAATATTTATCAATTGAAACAGTTACATTAAGTGCCTCTTGGCACATAAATTTGGGGGAACAAAATATTCAAAAATAATAGCAGTGATTATGATTTATATTTCTTTTTTTCCAACAAGGGAATTTAATTTTTTCCCAAAAAAAAAAAAAACACTACAGCATATATTTGGCATGCGGCGACTATCTCCATAGGACCGCAAGCTCCTCGCCTACCACCAAGCCGGCCACGCCGTGGTCCAGTGGTTCTCGGCAAACGACGCCAAGATCCGGAGGGTTTCCATCAACGCCGGCCACTTCAAGGGCATCATCGACAGGAACAAGGTCTGCACAAAGAAGATGATGTTCGACGAGACCTGCGCGCTGCTCGGCGGGGGCGCTGCTCGACAATGGAGATGGACGATAATCGTGCGGCGACCATACTGGCCTACCACCAAGCTACTCCGTCTGGATTCAGCGACTCACTCGGTCACCTCTCCTTGGATAATGAGGGCAGCCGGGGTTGCTATGGCCAAGAAATTCCGGCAAAGATCAACAATGAGGCGAAGGAGTGGCTCGACAAGACTGGGAAGAGGGCGGAGAAGCTAGTGTTGCACCACCGGGAGCTTGTGGTTCGGTTGGCGGAGCTGTTGTTGCAGGAGGTGGTGCAGTATGAGGTGTTCGTTGAAGTTTTAGGAAAGGAGTCTCACTTCGAGGTACCAAAAGAGAGGTGGAGGAGGCCCCAAAGGAGAAGCTTTGAACTATTGGGCCATTGGTTTTGTGATTGTTATGTTTATTTTCTGCATGGGATATGGGGCGATTGATTTGCTTTCTAAACTAGCTTATAAGTAATTAAGTATTGAGAGTGAAGAACTTCAACAATAGAAGTTTTACACTTGTTTTTTTGTTTGAAGAATGTTACCATATATTGTGAAGTAAAATACTTTTAATTGTGTTACTTTGCTTCTTTCTTTTTTTGCTGGTTGTTAAGGTATTTGCACTATGCGGGCCAATAACCTTTATTATGATTCTCGTTAAAGTTGTGAATTTTCATTTAGCAACTAGTCGCTTGTCCGCAATGCATGGAAATATATGATTTCAAGTTACATGTTATTTCTATATTTGATTATTTTTAAGTTTTTAAATATTAAAAAATTCTATTGTATATATTTATTTGTAATACTTGATTTATATTATAGTAGATATTTATTCATTAATATTATATATTATGTCAATTCTTTAAAATTTAATATATTATAATTTATTAATTAGTCGATATCGATAATTTCTTATTATTTAAATATTATTATTTATAAAATTCAAAAATCTACTTACTTAAGAAGTATTAAACTTAAAACATGGTGTGGTTTAGATGATTAAAAATTTTCAGTTTCTACTTGTAATAAGAAAAGGGGGAAATTATAATGTAATTTACTTTTATAAATAGAAAATAAATGGTAATATTATAAAATAGGATGTAACACCCCGTTTCGGCTCACCCGTGAACCGACCCGGAAATGTCACCGGCGACCGAACCGTTCGCTAATCTACTGGGTTCGGTTAAGCCGACCCGGATCTGCCCTCGGTGTCTCAAGATGGAGATGCAAACATGAAATGCATGGATGGGATGCGTGGGTTCTAACGTAGTCCTACATGCATGCTATGATGTACAAGCAAAGACAAGACAAAATAATAAATGAAAAAAACCAAAAGAAAATATATACTATTTTATAAAAATACAGTAACACATAATAATCTACCCTGACATTCAACCATTATCTCATTCGTTTTTACCTGAGCCGAGTCTGTACTCCAAGGCTCCCTACTCATTCATATTTATCAGTTCGTTTCATAACAAGTAATTCACTCAAGCAAACACATCAAAATTATCGTTTACATAACAATAACACACCATCATTATACGTTACACGCGGCAGGTACATGTGTGCGCGGTTCCGTGCTGCTCCTCCGCAGTCCCGACAGCTTTCATCCTTCGCATTTCTCACCTACATATATATAGAAAAACCGTCAGTAACGAGTGTTACCGGCCCGGAAAATAACTAATATCAAACTGGCACAGGAGAGCAAACTCTCCTGTTGAATGAAAACCATATACTTCCTCAAGAACTCTCATCAGGGCACATACGGGAGCCGTCGCCCTCGGGTCGACAGCGTCCCCCTATCTTTCACATTCTCATGCCTCGGCCATTTCTCTATTGCTTCTCGCGTCAAATCTCATTCCTTTCCGCCCTCTGCACCTTCCATATTACTCCTGGCCTTGAGCACGAAGGCCGAGTACTCTCAGGCAGTCGCCTTCAGTACCCTTTGAAACCACAAGTCTAGACATGCGCTGCAATGCAGTACCCGTGAACCTCCACACTTCTCCGGGTTTGAGGAACTCAAAGGTGGAGTTGTCAGGATCCCTCGGGAATGAAACGGCCCGCACACCATTCCAGAGCCCACTGTCGACACACACGTGCCCGCTCGCGTAGCACGGTAGTCGGATTTCCCTCATTCAGTCTCTCACAAAAACACGAAAACTATACATATATATAGGTCTGGGTTGGGATTTATACAATAGGCCCGAAGGCAACGTGAGCTGGATCTGAAGTTCGAAAACAAACTCGAGGGATCTCATCCTCGAGGGTTATTAATCCGGAAAATCGTTGGCTAAATGGCCCGAGTTAAGTGGGATTCGATAAAACGCCACTTAACTCGTCCTGCACATAATAAATCAAATACACAAGAGAGTAGCGTAAATCAGAGAACGAGTCCTAAACGGACCTGGTAGAAGCTCCAAACGGGTCCACGCGCCTAGGCGGCGAGCTCCTACACCGTACCTACACAATCAAACTAAATACTAACGCCCGCATGATGAATCACACATCCTATAGCATGCACGCACAATCAACACAATCACGCATCAATCAACACACATTAACCTATATCAATTCTAGCAAGTCTACTTAGGCTAGTTTGCATTAGATCATGATCATTACCTAATAACCCTAATTAGTTTCATAACTTCTATTTTTAACACCACACAATTCCACAAATTTCATATTTTATTCTAAATCAAATCCACATTTATATAAGTAATTACAATGCACAATTCATCAATCATAGCATGCAAATTCTAATAATCAATACTTTCAATTAATTAAGTTAAAATAAATTATACCTCGCGTCGTCGAAAATCGGCGACGGCTAGGGTTTCCGTTTCGCGGCTCGAAACTCGAATTCGGCACCTAGCGGCGTCCGAAGTCCGATCAGATTGGACTGGGTGCGTTCGGCGGATGATCCGGTGAATTTCCCACGAATCCAATTTTTCGGCAGTTCCGGCGGTTTTCCGGCGAGTGTCGGCGGTTTTCCGGCGGATTCCGACGGTTTTCCGGCGATGATTCGGGACGGGGCAATCAGGGGGTCTATCGGCACCAGCTCGACGAGCTCGGTCCGATGGTGGTGTCAAACAGGGTAACCGAGGCGGCGGTGGCCGTCGACGGCGGCGTCGAAAATGGGCGGCGGCGTCGGCGTGCTCCGATCGGGGCTCCGGCCGGCCTCGACGGCGCTCGGGATGGTGGGGGAAACGTCGGCGACGGCGAGGGGGTGGTTGTCGGGGTCACAGCGGCGGCGGCGCGGCCTGGACGGCGGCGGAATCCGGCCCGATGTGGCAACGGCCGAGGCGGCCTCGTGGAGTCGCGGCGGCGCGTTGGCAGGCGATCGCTGGCCGGGGTTGGTCGTGGCGGCACGACGACGGCACGGCAAGGCGGGGCGGCGCCGATCGGCGGCGGCGGCGGCAGCACACCACAGTGGCGGCGAGGGTTTGGGTGGAAGAAGGGTCGGGAGGGAGAAGAAGTGTTCTCAATGGCAAACTCGTAATTTAGTATTGACTCGATTCCGACTCGAGTCAAAATAATAACTAGTTCGTAATAAATTCTAAAAAAATTCTAGAAAAATATGGAAAAATTACATAAAATAAAACAAACACAACAACATCCAAATGGCATGCTCTATAACTAATTACCCACCCGAATATAATCCAACGCGTCCTAACGCGTTATTCGGCCTAAAACTATATCTACGATCAAACATATAAAAAGAAAAAAATACTGCATACTTTCATATATTCAGATAACTCATATCTCACCATCTTCTCGACGTTATCATCATATATTCAGGTACACCTGACTCTCATCGCTCATAACTCACGGCTGGTTTCAACTCAGCACGCGGTTCATGAAACTGATTCGACTCGAACCAACGGTCGAACCGACTGGTTCGGTAACGTAAAACCCTGACTCGAGTCACGGGTTTTACATAGGATATGTGACACACCGAGTCAAAAATAATAGATTTGAATATAATTTTATTAATAGTTGATTGGTTCTCGGTTATGTGTGAATTCTCACAGTACAATCCAATCTAATATTGTTATACTATTAAAAATAAATAAATATAATCTATTACGTGTCCCTAGTCATGTGCCTATTTACTTGGATGAAAATTTGCACTACGTTGGAGAACGATTATAAAACCAAGGATCATGTAATTAAAGAAAGATATAGACAACTGATAAAACACAGATTCGACGTTTGCTTAAATAATATGAGCTTTTATACTTTGAATTTTGATGCATAATTATTTAACTTGAACTTTGATATAAGTAACGGTCAAGTGGAATGGCGAAAGAGGACTTATGGCACTCTCCACGATTCGGAATAAGGTGGTCGGAGAAGAAGATTGAAACAATAGCAGTCACCGTTCCTGCAGAAACTAAGAAAACGAAATGAACCTTACCACTCTATCCTTATACTGAGTCACCGGAAAACCATCTCCACAAGTTCTCCTTTTCTCATCCAGAGTCACCTCATCCTTTCTTTATCCACAAACAACTGGTGATATGATCACTTATCAACATCAACTGGAAAACCCAGAAAGGAAGTTTAGAAAGTTCTCTCCCCCATCCAAGAGCAACCAATTTTTAGAGAATTCTTACGTTGTAGCGCAACACTCAATCCAACCAATTTTAAACTTTAAACTGCTATATAACTGATAAAAGTGAACCTGGTGGTAAGATAACAACAAAAATGGCTTGACGAAGTAATATATAGCTTTGAAGTAGCTGTGTATAAAATCATGGATAAAGAATCATGTAGGCAGTTGGAAGAACTTAGAAGATCACAACGAAAAACTTGTCACGGAGAGCTTATGAGAATTGCTAGTTTTAGATAATATTATTTGTGTATAAATGAAATGTAAAGTAACAGCTGCCTTGATAATACACATGAACTCTTGAAACATTCCTTTGAATTTAGCAAGATCCATGTTTAAACCATGATAAATCAGGCAACTGTTGAATAAAAAAACTTTAAACTTTAATCAAAGTTATATAGATGATAAAACCATCATCAATAAAGCCTTCTCCATATCAAATCATCAAGAAAATAAATTTAATAACAGAAGCCTACCTGGATCCATAATAGTAAAACAATTCTTTGATTTCTTCTGGTTTGATCTTCCAAATTCTACACCGGTTCTCCAAAGCCAGAGTTCCTGGATGATGGGATACCAAAAAGAAAAACTACGGTGCGAATTCGGGGACCATAACCGTATTTATTCGTATAACCGTATTTATCCTTATCTTTCATAATTCTAATTTAACCCATCATAAATTAGAGATTACGAAAACGGTATCTACACATATTTATCCATACTCATCTTAAATATATGGTATCTCCACATATTTATCTTAAATATTAATGACTCATTAACCTTAACTTTAATAGATCAATTTAATTTAGGCCCAAACCTTATTAATAGCATATGATTCAATTACATACTTGTATATATACGTCCAAAATCCAACAATCTCCCACTTGGACTATATATATAAAGATAATTGTATATTACCGTATGAGCTCCAAAATAACATACGCTATTATTCCAAAATAACAATCTCGTCCATTAATTAATGTTAATATAGGATCAAGGCGATTTTCGTTACATTTATCGTAACTAAACCCATCCATGGTCACATACATCAACATAATTAAATGACATAGATCAAGTATGGATGTGTAGCATGAAAATTACATGTAATTTGATCTGAACATGCATATTTTCAATTGGTCCAACCTTATGAGATCACCAAAATAGAGTAAAAGAGTGAAACATAAACCAAATACCGCAATTCAATACAAACTCCCACTAAAGTAACATATCATTAAATGATACAACACCCAGATGAGCAACATGCTCATGAAAGACCTTGGGCGATAAACTTTTAGTAAGTGGATCCACAACTATAGAGTTTGTCTCAATATGCTCTATAGAGACTTTACCGAAACTTTATCACTCTAAACTCTTTCTTTCACAACAAGGAACTTGATCTCTATATATATTTTAATTTAGATGAGCTCCTGTTGTTATTTGATTATGATACTGTAAACTGATTGTCACAAAATAACTTAAGTAGTCTTTCAATATTATCAATAATGAGCAGCCCTGTGACAAAATTCCGCAACCATATTCCATGATTGGATGTCTCATAACAAACTATGAATTCAGCTGCCATGGTGGAAGAAGCTATGAGTGTCTGCTTAGCACTCTTCCGAGAAATAGCTCCTCCAACAAGCAGGTAAATTGACATCCACCAAAATCAGAATCAGAATACCCAATGATCTCAAGTTGATCTAACTTCCGATAGGTAAGCATGTATGTGAGATCCCTCAACTTAGTCCCACATCTAATACCTACTGGGAGAAGATCTTGTTTATAAGTGGGAATGGACTATAGATCTTTAACTTCTAGGGTACCCATTTTAAAGAAATGACTTAGCCCATTACGTTGCACTTTGCACTGGGTCGTTACAAATGGTATCAGAGCCGACCTAGTTCCGTGTTAGATGGTGGGCTGGATTAGAGACGTTGGCTAGGCTGCCGGTCACGGGCCAGAAAGGTCGTGGGCTGGGGCTAGCAACGGGCCAAGAATAGGCATTTCGGGGACGAAATTCCCTAAGGTGGGTGGATTGTGAGATCCCTCAACTTAGTCCCACATCTAATACCTACTGGGAGAAGATCCTGTTTATAAGTGGGAATGGACTATAGATCTTTAACTTCTAGGGTACCCATTTTAAAGAAATGACTTAGCCCATTACGTTGCACTTTGCGCTGGGTCGTTACAATGTAATGTTTTGTTCTCTGAAGATACCTTATGACTCTTTTGGCTGCTATCCAGTGATCCAATCACGGATTGCTTAAATATCTGCCTAACATTCCAACAATATACGCAATATCTGGACGCGTACATACTTGAGCATACATAAGACTTCATATTGCTGAAACATAGGGAATCTTTTGCATTTCCTTTCCTTCTATATCATTTTTAGGGACATTGATTGAGACTGAATTTATCTCCTTTAGAAACAGGGGTATCTCCTGGTTTACAATCTTGCATGCCAAATCTTTTAAGCACTTTTTCTATATAGGTCTTTTGTGATAATCCGAGTATACATCGAGAACGATCCCGATGTATTTGAATTCCTAATACAAAAGACGCATTTCCAAGATCTTTCATTTCAAATTTCTTTCATAAAAATCTCTTGGTTTCGTGCAAGAAACTTATATCATTACTGGCAAGCAATATATCATCAACATATAAAACCAGAAAAATATACTTACTCCCACTAAACTTATGGTATATACAATCATCAATAACATTCATCTCAAAACCAAACGAGAGAATCACTTGATGAAATTTGTGATACCATTGACGAGAAGCCTGCTTAAGTCCATAGATGGATTTCTTTAATTTGCAAACCATATTCTTTGAATCTCCCGATACAAAATTTTCCGGTTGCACCATATAAATTGTTTCATCAATGTCATAATTATTCTGAATGAGTCTTTCGATGAAACTGGAGAGAAAGTCTCATTATAATCCATGCCTTCCTTTTGAGTAAAGCCCTTTGCAACAAAACGAGCTTTATATCTTTCTACATCACCTTTCGAATCCCTCTTGGTTTTAAATATCCATTTACAAACAATAGGTTTCGTACCTTCAGGCAATGGAACAAGATCCCAAATGTCATTAGCTTTTATGGACTTCATCTCTTCATTCATGGAATCAATCCACTTTTGAGAATTAGAACTCTTCATGGCTTGATGAAAGTTGATTGGATCATCTTTCACCATTCTAGTGTTATCCTCATGTTCTTGGAATTTCTCCTTTCTCTTGTGGATCTCCTTAATGGCATTTGCTCTTGAGGTTGTTGAGTTTGTTCTTCAGGTATAACTTGATTAGGGAGATTCTCGACATTATTTAATTTATTTTTCTGAAATAACCTTTGCATAAAAAATCCTTCTTTTGAATTTGTTAAGTATGTGATTAAAATTAATTAATTAATTTGGCTTTTGTTTAAAAAAAGTATGTTGTGGGAACGATCCTTATTTCATCATTATATTACCATATACTCGCATGTTGATTTTTCGTGACAATTTTGCGATGACAATTAGTAATAATAATTAATAATTTAATAATTAATAATACTTATGAATGTGGAGGTATAACTTGCACTACTATATAACCAGTCCGAAATATCCTTCTCTGTTCTTCGCCAGTAGCCATGGCGGCCTCTTCTTCTAAATCCATGCTAATCATCCTCTTCTTCACCATTTCTTCGGCTTCGTCCAATGGTAGGGCAGGGTTTACCGTAAAGCTGTACAATCCTGACTTCACCCTCACACTCACCACCGCCGCCGGCAGCGGTCCTTCCTCATCGTATCCACTGTCGTTCCAAGTGATGCTCGTACATCATGGCCTTTTCCTTGGGCAGCCAAGAAACCAAAATCAAACATGAAACATTCAATCACCCAATATGTGTGTGCAGAAGACCTTATTGCTCCTCTGTCCCGGCCGGCACATCCATCTCGTGCTCATCACCTACATATATATAAGAAAAACGTCAGTAACAAGCGTTACTGATCCGAAAAGAAAATAACTATAGCAAACTGGCTATGAGAGCAAACTCTCATATGAAAGAAAACCGTATACTTCCTCAAGAACACTCTGAAGGGCACTACTGAGGAGCCACTGGGCTGCAGACCCGATAGCATCCCGAACTTACTGCTCTGCTGCTAGTACTGTGCTACTTTCAACACTTCTTTTTCAGTACTTCTCGTGAAACTTTATCCTAAGCCCTCTCCTTACCTCCATATTTCTCCTGGCCTTGAGCACATAGGCCGAGTACTCTCATGCAGTCGCCTTTAGTACCCTTTGAACCACAAGTCCGGACATGCGCTGTACTAAACAGTACCCGTAAACCTCCACGTTCTCCGGGTGTGAGGAACTCAAACGCGGAGTTGTCAGGATCCCTCGGGAATGGAACAGTCCGCTGGCACTAATCCAGAGCCCGCTTTGACTGTCACGGCATCCTCTGCATGGTACGTGCAGTCGATTTCTCCATCTCTCGTCTCACTGGAAACGCAAAAACTACATATATATATAGGGCTGGATAGGGATTCATATAATAGGCCCGAAGGCAACTTGTGGTGGATCTTGTTTTCGAAATCAACCTCGAGGGGTTATTAATCCGGAAAATGTTCGGTTAAATGGCCCGAGTTAAGTGGGATCCGATAAAACGCCACTTAACCCGTCCTGTAGACAATAAATCAAACATACAATAGACAAGATCATAAAAATCAGAGAGAAGTCCTAATGGACCTGGTAGAAGCTCCAAGCGTGTCATCGCGCCTAGGCGGCGAGCTCCTATTCCGTACCTACACATCAAAACTAAATACTAACGCCCGCTAACTAAATGATGCATCAAACTCAACACAATTAAACACAAAATAATCAATCATCAAATAACCATAAATATGAAAATAACTCTAACTCATCCTATTCATGACAATTTTATTGTATTTTTCCTAAGTTACATCATACACAATTATCATGCTCAATTTACTTACTTCATTAAATCACTTAACCTCCATAAACTATCAATCACATCATGTAACTTATCACTTCATCACTTATCCTCCATTTACTATCAATCACATCATAAATCCTAGCATGTTGTGCTAACAATCATCATCAACTTTAAATAATCAAATCGGAGGTAATTATACCTCACGTCGTCGGCAATCGGCGACGATTAGGGTTCCGTCGCGCGTCTCGGAGCTCGAATTCGGCGCTCCTCGGCATCCGAAGCTCGATCGGGCTCCACCGGGTGAGCCCCGCGGAAGATCCGGTGAATTCCGGCGAATTCCAGAAATTCTGATTTTTCGGCGGTTTTCCGGCAGTTGCTGGCGGTTTTCCGGCGACTTCCGGTGGTTTTCCGGCGACTATTGCCGGTGGTATCTACCAGCTGGATAGGGGTCATGTAGGGTACCATCGGAACCGGCTCGGCGAGCCCGACTCATCTACGAGGTCGACGCGGCCAACGGAGGTGGCGGCTCGCCGGAAAATGGCTAAAACAGGGCCGGCGGCGATGGGTCGCTAGATCCGGCCGGCCAGGGCGGCGATGGCCTCCGCTCCGGTCGGGGAAGGCCGCTAGGTGGTCGGTGGTGCTGAGGCGACCACTGGATGACGGCTGCGACGGTCGCCGGCGGCAGAATCGGCGACGCGACCAAAGGCAGTCGCGGTGCTAGGCGTGGCGATTCCGCCGTCGCGGCGGCCTGGCAGCGGCCGGGGCTGGTCGGGGTGGCACGGCGACGCCGTGGCGGAGCTGGGCGGCGACGATCGGCGGCCGGGCGGCGCCGACAGCGGCGGCGGACGCTGCACAGGCGGCATCGGGGCTTGGTTTGGGGAAGAAAAGAAGGCGCGGGGTGTGTGGTGGCAAGGTCGTAAATATTACTTGACTCGTCTCCGGCTCGAGTCAAGTATAATAACTAAGTCGTATTAAATCCTAAAAAATTCATAAAAATCAGGAAAAAATCCCGTAAAATCAAACAACACCACAATATTATAATGATATGCTCTATGACTAACAACCCACCCAGACTGCCCGAACGCGTCCTAACGCGGTAAACGGCCTAATACTAATTCTACGATCCACTATATATAAAAATAATAAAAAAATGACTGGCATACTCTCATATATCTGATAACTCATTCTGTTCTGCTGTGTTCATGACGTTATCATCATATACTTGGGTACGCATGACCCTCATAGCTCATACACGCGACTGGCATCGGCTCGGTACACGTATCCTGAAACTGACTCAACTCGAAAAAATAACGGTCGACTCGACCGGTTCTGAATATAAAACCCTAACTCGAATCGTGGGTTTTACATCCTCTCTCCCAAGTGCGGCACCGCGGATGTGTACCGCTACTACCTGCAGTACGGAGACGGCTCCCACGCCAGCGGCGTCTTCGCCTGCTAAACTGTCACCTTCGACACGTCGGATGGCTCGGACGTTGAGATTAGCGACGTCTTCTTTGGCTGCGGGTATGACAACGCTGGCACGTTCAACCGCGACGGTAGTGGGCTCGTCAGCCTCTCTTTGAACCGATAGATCGAGTCTCGCATCGATGGCAAGTTCTCCTACGGCGTCGTCCCCCTCGCCGACGACAACTCCAAGAGTCGGCTCACCTTCGGTGCCGACTCCATGCCGTCGGGTACAGGAGTTGTGAAGACGCCATGACCATCCTGTAAGACATGTTCTACAACCTCCGACTCGAATCCATCAAGGTCGGTTCCACATCAGCTCCCCAAAGTTACAAAGGAAGACCGACATGAATCTTCATGCTCTGAGCTCGCTACAAGATGGTCCTATTCATCATTTCGGTGATTCCATTTTGCTGCGGTGTCCTTGACACAACCTTCAATCTTCTAATTCCATGAATAGAGCAATATTCATCAAAAGTTTTATTGCAAAACTCACCTTCATTATCAGACAAAAGACATTTAAGCCTTAACCATGTTTCATTCTCTACAAGAGCCTTCTATACCTTAAAGATCTTGAAAACATTAGATTTTCTTAAGAGCATAAATCCACGTTTTCATACTTATATCATCTATAAAGGTTACAAAGTAAGAATTTGTAAAACCCAGCTTCGGGTTAGGACTTTACTGCTTGTAGTTTTGCCCAGTTCTGGCCAGATTTGAGTTGCTCAAGCCAGACCAATTTTTAGATCATGAATATGGGCCCAGATGGCGATATGAGCATGTTATGGTGGCTGAGTAGGCCAAATATACAGATGATAGCTTGAGATAGGCTATAGCAGAGTACGAGTACATATGATGTTTATGGGTTAGCAAGGTTGTAGGCCTAGATTTGGGCCTTTGTAGTATCTAGTATCCAGTTGGGATTTTCAATGTATCTCAGTTGCATGCATCATAGGGATTTTG
>JAURVB010001085.1:0-47393 GCA_033002965.1 Piper betle
CCGTTAGAACCCAATTGTTCCCATTCATGCATCTCATCTTTGCATCTGCATCTTGAGAGGCCGAGAGCAAATCCGGGTCGGCTTAACCGAACCCAGTAGATTAGCGAATGGTTCGGTCGCCGGTGACATTTCTGGGTCGGTTCATGGGTGAGCCGAAACGGTGTGTTACAAGAGCTAATTCGGTTCCCAAACCTTGAAATCTTTGACCATGTCTTTCAATGAGGAAACCAAAGCCTTGATGCATGACCAACATGCAAATGCCAATAACCTGCTTTTCTTCCCACTAATCAATGGCTATGTAGTGTGTTAATATAATATCATACAAACTATTCGTACCTAGAAAGCCTGAACTATTATCTCTCAAACTAGATTGTAGCATATATTAATACGTGCATTCGATTAACTATATGCAATGTCATGCATAAACATTCTCATCAATCAAACATGCTTTACAAGTCATACATTATCAAATCAGTAATATATAATGTTTAAATACACATGAATAAAAAAAGTATTTAGCAAAACTATTAAATTAATCAATAATTTATATTTTTTGTGTTAGAGCCACAGCTGTGGCTAAGACTGCTACACGGTGCTGTCGAACCATAACTTCACACAAATGAGTGCCATGGTGTTGTGCCGACCGACTTTTAGTGTCGTTGCACTAGCATCGTTAAAATAACACAAATGCAATGCAACGGCACAAAGTTCACACGAAAAACTAATGTCACGACATTGTGGTGGCACTGCTTCATCCACAGTCCACACAAATTTGTAGCAACACGGCACTACTTGGCACCGCCATGTCGCCGCTGCAGGGTTTTCAATCTGAAGTTCACACAATTATCACCCAATTTAAATTATATCAAATCCTAAATACTTCAACAAGTTATTTATATTATTTAATGACTTTCCGTGATAGTTTTCATGCAATTATCATTTAATAGCCCCAAAGTTTACTTCCTACACTAATGGTTAGCTAAATAATATAGCACTTAACATGCTCCATGCCCAACAAAATCACTTAAACATATCACACATTTTAGTTTCAAGCCCACTTAGGGGATTATGTTAAATTTGAATTACATTTCATGAGGACACATAACCAAAACACATCATGAAGCAACTATAACATATAAACAAGCTACCAGTACGGGGCCATGAGCCACTTGATCCTTCTGCCAATGCAGGCCAAAGCTAAGGGAAGTATACCTATATATACATACATACACGCACACACACACATATAAGAAAACCACCAGTAATTAAAGGCCTAAAAATAACTATTCATAGCATCAAACTGGCAAATCGGCCATCTTGTACCCATGAAGAAAAGTACTACAATTTTAAGAAATACTCGCATAGCATTAAATGGAGGATGAGAGGCACACTATGCACACTCAAGAGATCATATGAAATACCATGCTCATCACGATAATGTGGTATGATGAATTGGCACACTAAGCATGATCATACAATGAGATGAGCTGGCATGATAAATTTGGTGATGCAATGAAATGAACCAACACACTAAGCACTACAATGTCCTACAATGAGCCAGCACGCTCAGCACAACTATGTCATATAATTGGACTGACACGCTAAGCACAGACAACACACAAAGTGAAAATTTGAAACCCTCATAATAGTTTACAATAGATCCGAGTAGGGATCTCATAATATCTTTATGGATCTCAAATTTGAAAACAAACAAGGGATCTCATCCTTGAAGTTTTATTAAACTGTGGAAAGTCACATAAATGGCTTGGTATTAGTGGGATCCGATAAAATCTCACTACTACCGTCCTATTGTCTAAAGCTAATGATATACAGAAGGTGAAGCAAAGAAGTCCTACAAACCTGGGTGAGTGGTGCTCCTTGTCATAATTCAGCGAGCTCACTCTGCATATCCTAGCAATGTAGTGAAACCCTAATCACACTCTAATCACATAGGCATGCAAAACGAGACAAATCAATATCAAACAGCATAATTAAAGTTTAGATCATTTCTGGTACAATTAATAAGTAATTTCACCTATGGCTTAACCTCAATTAGTCAAAGAGATAAACTCTACAATTTCTCTAATGAGTCAAAACGACTCTAAATAAGCTGGAATTTGAACAGTTTTGTCCACTAAGGAACAATTACAAAAATTACCATCGGCTGACCCACGGACTAACATGATGACCAAGGTCCACTAAGGTAGGTTTAGGGTGTTGAGAATAGTGTTCTTGGGTCGTACAACATTTTTGCTAAGGTTTTTTCATAGGCTTGGAGACTCTAAACAAACATAAGACACTAGGAAGGCTAGCCAACACCTAAGAAAGTTAGGAAAGCTAGCCAAAAACTTAGAAATAGAATCATACAACGTTTTAGACCAAAAATCTATGTATTCTGGCCTGAAGACAATTGAAAAGGTAGGATATTGGCATGGAGATTTCAAGAGCTGGAAAGGACAGTCTTAACCTCAACGGGTTGGGAAATTTCTAAAGGCTAATCTATCCATACAAATGCTTGTTGGGATTTTAACAACCAAAATCCCCAAACACCATGTTGTGTGTGTTTTGACAAGGCAAACCAATACAGGATAAAAGATATATGACACACAAATTTAAAGTGGAAACTTTCAAATTGAAATAAAACCACAACCAAAAAATATGAGATGAGTAAAATTACTCCCAATTACAAATCATAGACAAAAGGTAGAGAAGGATAAGAAATAAACTACAGTTGGTCTTGTCGAAGAACCCAAACTCATGTCTTCTCCTCACAACGAACAATTCCTCTTTCTTCTCTCACATGCACCACCAATGGTGACCCTGTCTAGATCTGTAACCGCAACCTCTAACTGGAACACACTCCAATTAGGAACACCTAACCTCTAACTGGAACACACTCCAATTAGGAACACCAACCTCTAACTGGAACACACTCCAATTAGGAACACCAACCTCTAACTGAAACACACTCCAGTTAGGACACCGATACACACATCGGACAAAGTAAGTACACCATGAGGAGAGGCTACCATGAGGAGAGGCTCTCCCTCCTCTAAGAGAGAGAGGGAGAGCCTCACTGTAAAACCCTCACAGTGAAGCACACAATGATACACTCAGTTCTGTTGTACTCTCTCCTATTCTATTCTCTCACAATACAACTATATATATAGGAAAAGAAAACCAGCCTCGTAAATACCAAGAGCCAAAATACTAAATACTCATCGTCTTCAGCAATTCTTCTCGAATTCCTCATACCTCTTGGAATAACTCCATGTCTTTACGATTCCCCATATAGTTGCATGTCTTCTCACATCCATCGTATGATGAGGGACCCCAACAATTCTCCCCTCCCGAATCATACGGAACACACTAGGGTTGGTTTCAGCATTGTTCACATGGGAAAGAGATACAACCCTTCCAATCTCCCCTTCTCGCCCCATGTGGAAACTCCTTAAAAATCTTCAACTCTGCACCACTCGTCGAACACCGGTTGAACTTGAAGCACCATTGTCGACCACTTGACGACTGCCATCACATGAGGAGGGAAATATTTTAACACATCTCCCCTCCCGACTCATGTGAAATGTCCTCTATCTCCCCTGATTGGAACTCCTAGCACATCTCCCATACTCGTATAGAAGAAACTCCTTTGCTAGCACCGTCGAAACATCATCTTGAAAAAAACAACACAAACCTCCACAGGCCATGAACCACAGCTACACGAACCAAAGCTCTGATGCCACTTGTTGGGATTTTAACAACCAAAATCCCCAAACACCATGTTGTGTGTGTTTTGACAAGGCAAACCAATACAGGATAAAAGATATATGACACACAAATTTAAAGTGGAAACTTTCAAATTGAAATAAAACCACAACCAAAAAATATGAGATGAGTAAAATTACTCCCAATTACAAATCATAGACAAAAGGTAGAGAAGGATAAGAAATAAACTACAGTTGGTCTTGTCGAAGAACCCAAACTCATGTCTTCTCCTCACAACGAACAATTTCTCTTTCTTCTCTCACATGCACCACCAATGGTGACCCTGTCTAGATCTGTAACCGCAACCTCTAACTGGAACACACTCCAATTAGGAACACCAACCTCTAACTGGAACACACTCCAATTAGGAACACCAACCTCTAACTGGAACACACTCCAATTAGGAACACCAACCTCTAACTGGAACACACTCCAATTAGGAACACCAACCTCTAACTGAAACACACTCCAGTTAGGACACCGATACACACATCGGACAAAGTAAGTACACCATGAGGAGAGGCTACCATGAGGAGAGGCTCTCCCTCCTCTAAGAGAGAGAGGAGAGCCTCACTGTAAAACCCTCACAGTGAAGCACACAATGATACACTCAGTTCTGTTGTACTCTCTCCTATTCTATTCTCTCACAATACAACTATATATATATGGAAAAGAAAACCAGCCTCGTAAATACCAAGAGCCAAAATACTAAATACTCATCGTCTTCAGCAATTCTTCTCGAATTCCTCATACCTCTTGGAATAACTCCATGTCTTTACGATTCCCCATATAGTTGCATGTCTTCTCACATGACTCTCCCTCTCTCCTTAGAGGAGGGAGAGCCTCTCCTCATGGTAGCCTTAAAAAAAATAAAAATTGTTGGGTTTGTCCCACATCGGTCGTAGAGGTTGTTGGCGACTTGTATATAGGCTAATGGGAAAGCCTTATTCCTTAAGTTAACTTTTGGATTAAGAGAGGCCCGTGACACCTATTGCGAGTTTCCTTTGGTTGTTTAAAGTCCCTTTTGGGGGCCCGAAGGGTCCAACAGTGGTTTCGGAGCTTGGGTACGGGCTCATAAGGGCCCAACAAGTGGTATCAGAGCCAAGTTCGAGCCGGGTTTGTCTACACCGATTGTTGTTGTTTCCTTCATGTGTTCCACCTGATGATTTGAAGAGAGTGGGTGCCGTTTGGTTTAAGGGGAGTGTGTGTCAGACGGTGATGGTTTCGGGCCACGCCCGATGTGTGAAGGGGAGTTGTTGGGTTTGTCCCACATCGGTCGTAGAGGTTGTTGGCGACTTGTATATAGGCTAATGGGAAAGCCTTATTCCTTAAGTTAACTTTTGGATTAAGAGAGGCCCGTGACACCTATTGCGAGTTTCCTTTGGTTGTTTAAAGTCCCTTTTGGGGGCCCGAAGGGTCCAACAGTGGTTTCGGAGCTTGGGTACGGGCCCATAAGGGCCCAACAATGCTTTGAAATTTTACGAAGATCTAATAGGTGAACAAGCTAAAGTCTAGGTAAAATTGCATAAAATTTTAATGCTATTAAACTAGGCTTTAGAATTTAATAACACGAGCTTAGGAACTAGGGCTTGACTGTGAAACCCTTAAAAAATAATTAGGTTATTTTATTTAGGTTTTTGTAAATCTTAGAATGAACCATAAATAATATATAATTAAATTAATACTTAAAAATCAATATCATAAATTATCAATTATAACATTTAGAGTACAAGCACAATGGTTTTAAATAAGTTTTATTTGTTAAATTTTTGGAATTGGCACCCATTCGCATTAATTCAATTGTCAATTTTTTTGACTTTTTAGGATCACACAAATTGATATAATTATGAGTGATTACGTTCTTTTTTATAAAATTTAATGTAGTGACTTCTTGAATTTCACATATATTAATAAAGTTTAATATAGTGACTTCTTGAATTCCACAAATATTTTCTATATAAAGGAGAGTTCTCTGGATATTAAATGAAACATCGTCTAGATAGTTTGTGAGCACATTTGACTCACAAAGGGAACGATTTAGGATTATGTGTTATAGTTGCGGGTTCCTCCTCACAACACCAGGTCTATATAATTACTCGAAATGTTATATATTGCTATGTGGGAGTCTTGGTCGGCTTGAGATCACATGCAACCACCATGCGCCGAGCGCATCCGGGGTCAAAGAATTGGCTCAGTAACAAAGGGCAGTACCCTTACTATGTAGGAGTCCTGACACGGGGCAGCTCCCTTAAAAATTATTATGTGGGAGTCTTGGTCAGCCTGAGCTCACATTCGACCATCATGCGTCGAGTGCAACTGAGGTCAACGAATTAGCACAATCCGACACGCGGCAGCACCCTTAACAATTATTAGGTGGGAATCCCGACACGAGGCAGCACCCTTATTATGTGGGAGTCCCAACAAGGGGCAGCACCCTTAAAAATTACTATGTGGGAGTACCGACATGGGGTAGCACCCTTACTATGTGGGAGTCCCGACACGGAGCAGCACCCTTAAAAGATGTAATTTAGATGTTGTGGAATATATTAATTGTTTCTTGTAATTATATGACTTAGTGCTTTTATCACTAACGTGGAATTGCCTTCGTAGGTATGAGCATGGAAGGATGGGTAGAGTCGGGATAGCTGGAGGACTCTGTTATTGAGACTATTCTTTTCTCTAGATTATTTGCATGGCAATGGGATTTTGGTTTAGTTCATGGGGCTTAGATTATTCCGAGCATTTATTATATTAAATTTATTTGTTATGGATTATTTAAAATCTTGACAATTAATAGAAAATTAATTTATGAGACACTTAGTTTCATATAGTAACACTTGGCTCGTGGCTTGGAACGGGCGGGTCGTTACAGGTCGTATCAGAGCTGTGTTTCCCATGTAACCATGCAAATCAATCCTTACCTTGTTGAAAGTCTAAGAGTCCACTGTCCCAAGGGTAAATTTCTTTTATAGAATTAATTTTTATTGTTTTAGATGGTAAGTAATTATGGGTGTATACAAAATGGGTTGCAGGTGAACGTCAACAATGGGAGTTAATATTAAAAAATAAATTACTTTTGACAACTTCCTAAGGGTGTAGGGACTAGAGGGGCGTCCAATTCAGTTGTTGTGGATACAATGATGTCCTAAAAACCTAGAGATTGCTCAAGGTTTAGAAATGAATGCTAAAGACAAGATTGGACTAGGCCAAGAGTTAAAAGTGCCAGGTTGAGAGGTTGGGGTAACAACGATATTACGTAGTTCAAGATATTTCTTCCTAAAAAAAAATGTTGTCGGTACGGTGTACAAATAATTTGTAAGTCACTAAAGAAAAATGACCATTAGATGATACGAAAATTTGGATAATTGTTAAATAATTAAAAAATAATGTGCAAGAAGTTGATAGGACACTTTATATCATATATTATGCATAACTATGTACCTTTTTATTGCCAAAAAATAAAATAAAGGTAATAAAAGGAAGAAGAAAGAGATGAAGTAACGCCAATATTATTATTAACAGTGAGGGGATGTTTTGAAGAGTTGAGAAATTAAAAAAATTTCCCTAGTGGGGATTCAAGTGACGACTTCTAGATCTGGAACAAGTTGTAAGTCAAAGGCAAATTAAAAGGGAACCTTTAGAAGGATATGAGACCCTGAGGTATCGTGTAGATAATTTATTTATGGAGACATATCTTTAGCATATTAAAAAGCTTCTATTGAGTTAGAGAACATTCTAGAAGTATGTTAAAGCATAACACCGGTATGGGACGGTGTGCCACTTATGTGTCATGCTAGGTGCACGTGATACTTAACCAATGAGCGTATATGGGACGCCTTTACAATTAGAGGTGTTATCTAGGTAGTATGGGTGGTATGGGACACCTGTGCGATATGGATAACAGTGTCATGGGACAGTGTGCCCCACTTTAGCTATGCATATGAGTGGCAATGCTTAAATAAAAAAAACCAATTTTTCTCCATTATATTTTTTAGGACGAAAAATTCCCAATCTGGGAGATTGTAAAACCCGATTTTTCTTATGCCCTATTATATTTTCAAGGACGAAAATTCCTAAGCTGGGGAGATTGTAAAACCCAAAAAAAATAATTAGGTTATTTTATTTAGGGTTTTGTAAATCTTAGAACGAACCATAAATAATATTTAATTAAATTAATTCTTAAAAATCAATATCATAAATTATCAATTATAACCTTTAGAGTACTGGTACAATAGTTTTAAATAAGTTTTATTTGTTAAATTTTTGGGATTTGGACCCATTCGCATTAATTCAATAGTCAATTTTTTTGACTTTTTGTTATCACACAAATTGATATAATTATGAGTGATTACGTTCTTTTTATAAAATTTAATGTAGTGACTTCTTGAATTCCACACATATTAATAAAGTTTAATATAGTGACTTCTTGAATTCCACACATATTCTTCTATATAAAGGAGAGTTCTGTTGATGTTAAATGAAACATCCTCTAGATAGTTTGTGAGCACATTTGACTCACAAAGGGAAGGCTTTAGGATCGTGTGTCATAGTTGCGGGTTCCTCATCACAATACCAGGTCTGTATAATTACTCGAAATGTTATGTATTCTTATGTGGGAGTCCTGACACGGCGCTAAGCCACCTTTAAAATTACTATGTGCGAGCGTCCTAACATAGTGGCACATCCAACACAGAATTACTATGTGGGAGTCCCGACACAGGGTAGCACCCAAAAATTACTATGTGGGAGTCCCAACACAGGGCAGCACCCTTAAAAATTACTACGTGGCAGCCCAGACATGGGGCAACTGATAAGTGGAGTTGACAGAGGCAGCACCTATTGCTATGCGGAGTCAAGATGGCTCATTCTGCACTTGTGATACCGAGAGGGTGAGTCCAATGACAAATATCGGTAACTACAGGCCGAGGGCCACGTAGCGTGTGTGCGCATACATGAGATTGTAGCTGGATGGGCAGCCACCCTCCTAGCATATTAAGAGCTCAGCATAGGCTCATAATCACTAAAAGACGTAATTGATGATGTTGTGGAATATATTAATTGTTTCTTGTAATTATATGACTTAGTGTTTTTATCACTAACGCGGAATTGCCTCCGCAAGTATGAGCATGGAAGGATGGGTAGAGTCGGGACAGCTGGAGGACTCTGTTATTGGACTATTCTTTTCTCTAGATTGTTTGCATGGCAGTGAGATTTTGGTTCGGTTCATGGGGCTTAGATTATTCCGAGCATTTATTATATTATATTTATTATGTCATGGTTTTTAAAATCTTGACAATTAATAGAAAAATTAATTTATGAGACACTTAGTTTCATATAGTAACACTTGGCTCATGGCTCGGAACGGGTGGGTCGTTACATTGACTGATCCCCCAATTCAGCCCGAAGCCGGATTAAATCTTAATATTATATTTTGAAAAGCTATTTGTTGAACTACTGGCACAGAAACTTTATAGAAGCGAATTTCAACCCTTATGGAGGCTTAAGATGGTAACCTTATTGAGCTTATCACATAATGCATGTTGATCATACTACTATAGGTAGACTCCTAAACTTAAGGCTAACATGAGTACTCCAGGTCATGGGAGAGGTAGTACTACCCCAACAACTAAATGGTGACTTTACAATGCAATGATCCCTTTGAAATATACTAAGACAACACCCCCAATGCAGCTAAGTGGCTAAGTTTTTTACAATACAGGATAACGATCCGGTTTTTCAACTTTGAGTTAGGTACTCCTACTATTAAATGTTGCTGATCGTAAATATGGAAATATAGTTGTCATGGTTACCTGTTTCACATACCCCGGTACAAAATTTAAAACACAAAAATACCCTTCAACTGTGTGGGCATCATACCCTAATACTTAGTCTTCACGTGTATCTTCACGAGGTATGAACCCTAATCTTCTCCCTCCACATTACTTTATCACACACACAACTGCAACCAAATATGTTTTGTGTAGCTTAAGTGCTTTAACATCAATTCCAGGACTTCGAAGCTTACACACCTTGTAGATGGTTTGTTAGTTATTGCCCCAAAGTTAGCTACTCTACACAAAAGGGTTTGGTAAACAAAATAATACAGCATAGTTGTAAGATCCCTCAACTTAATCCCACATCTAATACCTACTGGGAGAAGTTCATGTTTATAAGTGAGAATGAACTATAGATCTTTAACTTGGGTTAACCATTTTAAAGAAATGACTTAGGCCCATTACGTTGCACTTTGGGCTGGGTCGTTACAAATGGTATCAGAGCAAACCTGGTTCCGTGTTAGATGGTGGGCTGGACTAGGGACGTTGGCTAGGCTGCCGGTCATAGGCCAGAAAGGTCATGGGCTGGGGCTAGCAACGGGCTGGACTAGGGACGTTGGCTAGGCTGCCGGTCACGGGCCAGAAAGGTTGTGGGCTGGGGCTAGCAACGGGCCAAGTATAGGAATTTCGGGGACGAAATTTCCTAAGGTGGGTGGATTGTAAGATCCCTCAACTTAATCCCACATCTAATACCTACTGGAGAGAAGATCATGTTTATAAGTGAGAATGGACTATAGATCTTTAACTTGGGTTAACCATTTTAAAGAAATGACTTAGGCCCATTACGTTGCACTTTGGGCCGGGTCGTTACAATAGTACTCAACACACACCATACCAAGTGTCACGGGCATCAGAATGGAGTAAAATTTTTCACCCCAAACGCATGGCGCGGTGTGTTTCAGCCCCTAAAACACCAGCCTTCTCACAGTACACAACAAAATTACGCCACAAATAGTGCCACGAAGTAAACCCCTGAAGCCAGACAATGCCGCTGCAAATAGTGGCATGCAGTTACAGCTACAAACAGCGGTACGAGGCTCCCGCTCGATCCTGCAAATAATAGCAAACACCGATCACAATACCGGCACTCAACTGCCCAGCACCGCGATATCGCTGATTGGCTACCGGTAAGCAAATTATGACCAATTGAACACACCAGCAACAATAACTCGCCAAGTATGTAGTATGCAGCGACCCAATGATCGATCACCCAAATATCGATCCAAATACTGATCACCCCCTGCTTGGTATTTCAACCAAGTCCCGAAATCACAAGACTGGTTGCCGGTACCACAAAATCAGACACAGACACCCCTGTCCCAACGTTAGTTCAATTTAATAGAACAAGGAAACAAGCAATCAATCTACCCTGATCGCTTGACACAGTGGACATGCAACCCCACGATGCTTTACTCTTCCCTTGAAGAGCAGCGAGAACAAAGAGCACCCCCACTCATAATATGTCCTCACATTCACAACCCCAAGTTGTCGCCCACGACCAACTTGTTTACATGTAAAACCCTCAGCCATTAATTGCAAACGGGTTGTAGAAGAACTAAAGTTGTACCTCGATCCGAAAGGCGAACTTCGACCACTCGATGCAGTCACTCCTCGTGAAGATTCAATTCCCCAAACTGGCCTGCAGCACTTTACGCCGTTCCCTTGCTTGATGAAGTTTCTCTCCACTCCACAGCAAAGTCATGTACTTTAAACCAGAACAATTCTAGTGTCCTTCCCTCTCTTTTTTCCTAAGTCTGGCCTTCTCCTTCTATAGATAAGCCTCACGTGTTTATCCCCACACTCCAGATAAACCAATATCTCGTCCCAAATCCTTTCTCCAAAAGATTGTCTCAAGATACCGCCACATCATCATGCTTATAGCCACAATGCCAGCTGCATTCATCTATGTTTATCCCTTCCCGGACTTAGTTGCAGAACCTTTGCTCATGCATGGTGATAAGATCTCGTAATCTCCCAAGATACTGTATCTTATAGGTAACAAACCTTCAGCATATCCATTGGCTATGCCGCTGGACATCTTGTCTTGCCCCCTGGCTCGACCCTAGCCAATGCTCAGACCATCGATCAACCTCTCAGCACGTCCCGCACTTCTCACCCAAGTGTCGGAACACGCTACCGCTGGACCCTTGTGCTGCTCACACAAGGCTGGCATGCCGCTATCCTGCTTGGTACGCTCCTGCGCCAACAACCTAGTGCTCGTGCACCGCTACCGCTATTTGCTGCACGCTACCGGCAGCCGCTACTGATCAAGCTCGCTCACCACTCATGCACGCTGCACGCCTATGCCGACACCCAGTACCGCTACTCATACTCGGTACGGCTGGACTGCCCGACACTCTGCTTGGCATGCTGCTCGATACTCCCGGTACGCGCTGCTCAGCAGATTGCTCGGCACTGCTCGTCCACGCTTGGTGGGATAATCGGCATTGCTTGGTACGTTCGGTTGCCCTCAACCTTGCTCTACCGATGCATACACTGAAACACCCACAATGCCTGGTCGTGATGCTCTGTCACCAACACTTGACTAGCGCCATCTTGAGGTTTCTCGGTCTCGAACTCAGCCACTTGCTCGATAGCTTGTCACCCCACAACTATAACACATGTAAGTGTTGGTCAGCTATTTCACCATCCAAATAGCCCCTTCTACCCATCTCGGACCCGGAGTGCCTTGGGACACCTGCCAAATCCTAGCACCAGGTATGTCCGTGGACTAAGGCTGTAACACCAAGCAAGGTCTCAATCATAAAATCATTACGCATCATAACCTTAAGCCCACTTAGGGAGTCATATTACAATTAAATGACATCCCAAAATGCAAAACAGTTCATAAGCAAAACAACACTGTGGTCGGTACCCAATCATGAGCCACTCGATCCTTCCGCCATTGCCAGCCAACGTTAAAGGAAACATACTTCAATATATACAAAGAATGTCAGTAATCTAAAAAGTTGATAACTGGTCTGAAAGTGACTAATGATAAAACCAAAACTGGCATATGGGTGCCCAAGTACACACAAAGGAAGTATCAACATCAAGCATAAGCCAGAGTCACTTAATGGCTGCATAACATAATCTTACCCCTTGTGCTGGAATCCTCAGCGGCACCATGTGCAACCTGGAAAACTTAACGATAAAATGCAACGAGTCATAATCATACGCATTTATCAGAATCTAGTCAACGGTAATATGCCTGCATCATACCTCACTGCTAGTAGGTCACACAAGGAAGGGCACACACATAAGAAAAACCATTGCAAATACACGTATATATAGGGGACTAGAGGGGGGCCCTATATCATACAATTCTAGATATTTAGATGGAAAACCATGAAGGGTTCTTCACCATGAAGTTTTGTTAAACTACAGAATAATAATTCTCTAAACATCCCGAAGTTAGTGGGATCCAATCAAACATCACTAACTTCATCCATCGATCATAAAGTGAAGCTACGATTGAGCCATACAGAGAGTCCGACAGAGGCAATCCTACAGACCTGTATGATTCAAGCTCCTCGTCCTAAGTCGGCAAGCTCACTCCACATATCCTAATAAGTGAAAAGGAAACCCTAATCACTCGCCAACAAAAACTAGGCAAAGCTTGCACACGTGGACAACACACTCATAGGCTTAATAAACTTACTTATTTTACTTGATGACATGTTAAACCTCATTAGGTAACCTTAATTAGGGTTTAGTGCAAGTACCCTTAGTGAAAAGTCTTAATTAGGGTTTTGAAAAGTCTCATACAAGTGAGACACAAGAATTGCCAAGTGCTCGTCCATGACCAAGCATGGTAACCTAAGGCCACTAAGGTTGGGCTAAGATGCTGGGAACAGTGTTACTGGGCCATACACAAATTTTCCCAAGTCTCGTCCAAGGGATTGAAGATTTCAAATGGGCCTCGGTAAAATGGAAGCATTAGTGAACACCATTTCCTTGAATCCTCAATATTTTTAGGTCCAAAGTCTAAGTATTTCGGCCTGTGTAGACTCTGGAATGAGAAACATTGGTTAGGACTTTTTGGAGCTGGCTGGACCTACATGGATTGGAGAACTTCTACCAAAAAATCTACTTATCCAGTGGCTCTCATATTTTATGGTGGTGTTGCTGGGACACAACCTAAGGTTTGGGTGAAATTTCATGCAATTTTCACCCCCAAAAACTATGGACAAGGATTTTGTAACCGGAGCTAGGGAACTAGGGTTTTAGCCTCTATTCCTGTACACTCCTCAAAAACCTGAGTGACTAACCGCCTAGATGATTTTAAACTTAGCCTAAAGTTTACATTCTTTCCCTAGACACTTATTAAGTCCTTAGATAATATTTACAAATTTTAACATGGAATTTTAGCATGTCCACTAAGGAGCACAATCTCAGAGTATAGCAAATCACTATAATAGCACAACAAGCACACAATGCATTTAGGGATTTTGTTCATGCCCTTAATGAGGTTATCTATGACCACCCGGCCCAATTTTAGAACCTGATCAGTCACTAATTTGGTCCAAATCTCAAATGCATAAATAAGAGCATGCGTGGGATAATTAAACAATAGGAAGCATGCAACAGATAAATATTAAATTTATCAAATTTAATAGTCCACAAAAATTAGACAAGTAAATTTACATGTTATTTAATTGCAACCAAATAATAATTATTCCAACTAATATAATATGATTAATAATGTATCAGAGTCGCAATAATTTATAAATAGTAAAGCAACAAGAAGTATTACATTCCCGCATGAATTGAACCATGTTCCACTACTAATTATATTCCAAAAAGCAATAACTAATATATTCTAACTAGTACCCCATCTACAGAGTCCGGTCATTGTCTCCTCCCAATGCTCTCTCCCAGCTTGTTAATTCATGTGGAAGCAATTCCACGTTAGTGATGAACCACTAAGTACATATAAAAATAATGAACAAATAAAAAGAGTCGTATAAATGAGTTTACGCCCAACTCTGGTACCAACAAATTCGCCGATCTACTGGAAAGAATTACCATCTATGATCATACACACTGCCCTTTCCGTCATTGGGAGACAATTTTCCTAATCCCTGCCCAGACTCCGGTGTTCTAGTGCATTCTGGGTTATGTCAGTCCACAATTCTTTTAATCTATTGTGGGATGAGCCATACACCTTGGTCAAATCCTAATTGGGCAAGTTGTGCCCCTGACATGTACAGTTACACCAATGCCATAAACTCAACTTCTCGCCCAAACAGTTGTTTGTGCTAATTAAATATCATACAATCAAGATGCACTTTGAATGCCTCAATTATTCCCTCAAACTAGTTGTGAGCGATTTCCTAGAACCAAATTATTTATTAATATTTATATTTGGTTAATTATATGTAACACCATGTCATGATATGCATGCACACACATTATCATTAATTGAACATGTTTTATAGATCATTCATCATCAACAAATAATAGAAAATAACCAAATATACATAATTATAATAATTATTAAACAAAACTATTAATTTAATCAAGAAATCAAGGTTTTCAGGTTAGTACTGCGGCTATGGGTTAGACCGTCATGGCGGTATTGTCGAATATATTACTTCATCACAATGAGTATTGGGGTGCTGAAACTCTCGGCTTTCAGCATCATGTTGTTGGCCTAGAAATGCACCCATATTACGAATGTCGCGGCGTAGAGCCTCCTAGCTTTCAATGCCATAGCGCTAGCTTCATCGATGAACAATTCAAAATACGCACCATTGCAGCCCAGAGTTCATAGTTAATTCGTACTTAATTAACATGTAAGTAATTTCTGAATATTCTAATAAATTAATCGCATTATATAATAACTTCTCATGTTAAATTTTCATGCAATTATCCATTATATTAAATTTTACCATTAAAGCATAAAAGATGATATATTTTCTAGATATTGATACATACATCTAACTATTATTTTAAATTAACACAAAATAATGGCAAATTTTCACAAATTATTTATTATAAATTAAATAAACTAATCAAGGAAATTATATAAAACATGCATACAAAAGGAATTACATATAAAACTTATAATTTTCATAAACAGTCACACATACAACGAATCCAAAAACTTATTAATTCATTGTACAACAAAAGCTTCCACAAAACAAAACAAAATTAATGATTTCTCCTCCCAATAAACCATCCAAATTCAATAGAAAACTCATATAATCATAATACATGCATGTACTAAACATGAATTCTACAAAAAAAGATGATTTAATGAAAAAAATCGAGAAAAGAAAACGATCCAAACAAGCCCTAGCCTCCTTCTTCTTCCCTATTGACGTCAATTTTGTTTAGAGTGAGGGGTTGGCCTTTCTCTACACTTATATACTAATTGGCACAATTAAATAAGGGTATTTTGGATATTTTACTCAAATTAATTAATTAAATCTGAATATAACTTGAATTTATTTAAAAAAGATATATGCATCTGAATACTAACTTAATTAAGAGTTCTAAATCCTTTGCAAATTATATTATTCACCATAATTTCATCATATCAAAATATTCTTATTTTATGGACTCGTAAACCGTTAATTCTACTCCACGTCATTATTTGGTTACTTGGTCGTAGGGTCAACATGATACAATCATATCTCATACGCTAGAACTCCATTTTACCTAATTCCTTTTGGTTGGATTTCTTTAGATGTCTAGCTTATGCCCACAAAATTTCAAAATTTTCTAACTCATATTTAAGAAAATATGAATTTTTAAAGATGACATATCAAATCTTTCCTGTAAGATCCCTCAACTTAGTCCCACATCTAATACCTACTGGGAGAAGATCCTGTTCATAAGTGGGAATGAACTATAGATCTTTAACTTCCGGGGTACCCATTTTAAAGAAATGACTTAGCCCATTATGTTGCACTTTGGGCTAGGGTCGTTACAGGTGGTATCAGAGCACGGTTTCCCAAAAGCTCACATCTTATGACTCAAGTACCTTGTTGAAGAGTCCAATATTTATTTTTCTCCAATAGGGTATGTCATTAGGGAATTAGTGGACTCCCTAATAAACCTAAGTAATCATTGAAAAAAATTAATGAACCATAACGGAATAAATTTTAGATGGCAGGCACCCGAAGGAAGTCGAGCCAAGCTGCGCAGTCGGACACAAACATGGAGAGTGTGTTAGGCCAAATTTTGACGGCCATACAGGGACTAGCGCAGGCTTCAGAAAATACCAGTTCTGTGGTTCAGAACATGGTGCAGAGGTTACCGGGATTGGTAATAGGGAATGGAGCTCCAAATTCGGCTGCGGGTCCTAGTAGTGTCCCAAATGGGGATCAGGGGAGCGCCCAAGAGCAGGTAGGAATAGCTGACCCGGGCGAGCGAGGGGAACTTCCAAACCCAGTGCCACCGGTAGTCCGACAAGTGGTACTGCCAGTTGGGGATGACAGTGATCGATACACTGTAGAAAAATTTCGGAAGAACGGAGCTGAGGTATTCATTGGGGGAACTGATCCAATGAAGGCGGAGAGCTGGTTGGACATTATTGAGAAAGCATTTAGAGCTCTCTCTGTGCCTCATCGCCATCAAGTGAGGTTGGCGACATGCATGCTTCAGGAGGAAGCATCCTATTGGTGGAAGTCCATGGAGAAGACTGTGTTCCATCAACGGGAGATTTCGTCCATTCCTTGGGCGGAATTTGTAACAGCTTTCAATGGACAATATTTTCCTGAGTCTGTTGTCCAGAAGAAAGCACTGGAATTTGCCACTCTAACTCAGAAGGATGATTCAGTCCGAGAGTATGCCAAAATTCTGCAATTTGTAACGACCCAGCCCAAAGTGCAACTAATGGGCTAAGTCATTTCTTTAAAATGGGTACCCCGAAAGTTAAAGATCTATAGTCTATTGCTACTTATAAACAGAATCTTCTCATGTTTGTGAACGATCCAGCCCAAAGTGCAACGTAATGGGCTAAGTCATTTCTTTAAAATGGGTACCCTGGAAGTTAAAGATCTATAGTCCATTCCCACTTATAAACAGGATCTTCTCTCAGTAGGTATTAGATGTGGGACTAAGTTGAGGGATCTCACAATCCAACCCACCTTAGGAAATTTCGTCCCCGAAATGCCTATTCTTAGCCCGTTGCTAGCCCCAGCATCTCATAGAGCCTCTTTCTAGCTGCCTGCATCGGACCGGCCAGTACGCGCTAGCCAACGTTGCTAGTCTAGCCCACCATCTAACACGGAACCAGGTCGGCTCTGATACCATTAGTAACGACCCAGCCCAAAGTGCAACGTAATGGGCTAAGTCATTTCTTTAAAATGGTACCCGGAAGTTAAAGATCTATAGTCCATTCCCACTTATAAACAGGATCTTCTCCCAGTAGGTATTAGATGTGGGACTAAGTTGAGGGATCTTACACAATTGGAGAGATTTGCACCTGGAGTCTGGCAACTGCCGAGCCAGAGCAGACAATTTTTCTGGGGGTTGAAGCTAGAATTGAGGAGTAGGGTAGCTACGGCGCCAAGAGGCACTATAACCGAAGTGATTGAAGCAGCCACTACTCATGAGTTGGTGTACGACTATGTCCGTGCACAGAAACAGGGGAAGGCTACTATGCAACATAAGAATGCCAACCAGGGTAGTAGCAAAAACAGGTCTGAGGAACACCAGCAGCAGAACTATCAACGGAATGTCGATGGGAACCGAAAAAGGAAGTTTCAGGAGATTCCGTATCGACTATGTAAAAATTGCAACAAGATGCATTCAGGGCCATGCAGGGAGCCCCGTCGGTGCTACAATTGCGGAAGGACGGGACACCTGCAAAATGAGTGTCGTTTGCCCCTGAAGAAACAACAGGAGCAGCCTGAGATCCCGAAGATATAATTAATCATGCTTATCATCTTGCTGTTATAATATTTCTGGGACGAAATATTTCTAAGTTGGGGAGATTGTAAAAACCATGATTTTTATTACAAGACTCGAACCTAAATATTATGAAATAAATATGGATGAACCGATATAGTTGGTTATCAAGTCGACCGGTCATGGTTCGACTTAAGGTCACCTAGAAAATCCCTATTCATGAATGGATGATGGGGTGTGAGAATTTAATGAAAGGGCTCGTTGAACCTAGGAAATACCAATGGATGATGGGGTGTGAGAATTTAATGAAGGGGATCGTTGAACCTAGGAAATACCAATGGATGATGGGGTGTGAGAATTTAATGGAGGGAATCGTTGAAGTGTATATATATACAGGAGGAGGAAGTATTTCACATCTCATCTCCGTCCCAGGCGACCTCCCCATTACTGTGTGAGTATTTCATCCCTCATCTTATTTGTTTCCATTAGGATTCTTACATGCAAGGTTTGTTGAAGACGCCCTGCCAAGTTGCTAGATCTCCAGCGTCTTATGCATGGGGTTCTTGTCGATTGCTTAGTTGTTTTGTAAATGGACATGTTAATAATTAAATTATCAATTAGATAATGGGGATTTGGATAATGATAATTAATAATTAATTATCATTAGAATTGCTGAAAATTTAATAAGGAATGAAGACTAACATGAACTAATTACATCATTTAAAATTGATAGTATATTAGTCATGTAAGTTGCATGTACGTTCATGCAAAATAAAATTATACTAATGTATAATTTTATGCCCTCATTCAGATTAGGGTAAGCGGATCACAGTCAGACGTAATCACAAGTCAGGTACGTATAATAGATAGAACATCGTATTTTCCTTGTTGGTAGCCTAGGTCGGCCTGAGCCCAGATTCGACCACCATGCACCGAGTGCAACCGGGGTCAACGAATTGACTCAGTCCGACACTGGGTCGTATTATGTGTGTACATTTTGTAATACATCGACGATGTTTTGGAGTAGTGATAGCCGCCCCATAAAAAGGCTACGGCCGGGGTGAGTGAGGCACAGCGATTCCTCCATCGCGCTGGAGTGCAGTGATAGCCGCCCCATAAAAAGGCTACGGCTGGGGTGTGCAAGGCACTGGCACTGGAGTGCAGTGATAGCCTCCCCATAAAAAGGCTACGGCCGGGGTGTGCGAGGCACTGGCACTAGAATTGGTAGTGAGAGCTTCCCCACAAACGGGGCATAGCAATCACCTGAGTGCAGTGATAGCCTCCCCATAAAAAGGCTACGGCCGGGGTGTGCAAGGCACTGGCACTGGAGTGCAGTGATAGCCTCCCCATAAAAAGGCTACGGCCGGGGTGTGCGAGGCACTGGCACTAGAATTGGTAGTGAGAGCTTCCCCACAAACGGGGCATAGCAATCACCTGAGTGCAGTGATAGCTACCCCACAAAAAGGCTACGGCCGGGGTGTGCGAGGCACTGGCACTGGAGACGGTAGTGGTAGCCTCCCCACAAAAAGGCTACGGCCAGGGGAGCAATCCTGGCTCCGTGTTGTGATGGTGGGTTGGACTAGGGACGTTGGCTAGGCTGCCGGTCACGGGCCAGAAAGGTCGTGGGCTGGGGCTAACGGAAGCCGGGTATAGGAATTTCGGGGACGAAATTTCCTAAGGTGGGTGGATTGTAAGATCCCCCAACTTAATCTCACATCTAATACCTACCTACCGGGAGAAGATCTTGTTTATAAGTGAGAACGGACTATGTGATCACTAACTCTCGGGGTACCCATTTTAAAGAAATGACTTAGCCTATTCTGTTGCACTTTGGGCCGGGCTCGTTACATTTCCAAATCTTCAACTTATGAGAATTTTTTAAGATTATTTTATTCTATTTCATAATTAAAAATTTTATTCCCTAGTTAATATTCAATATTAACTTGAATAACATTATGACTTAATTATATATTTGGTTTATCCTTCTCAATTAATTTACTTAATTTAATAAATGAACATATAAAAATTTGACCCATCCTAATATCTCACATTATCTTAGAATGGTATTTTAACACGAAATAGCAAACATTAACATCTACAAACAGGTAAAATATTGCATCCAAATACTCACTTAAAACAGAGATTACAAGTTGGGAAAGTGGCGGTAGCCGATAGGCTACTAGAAACCGTATAAAACCATCACCTCACGCCAATTTTGGCACCCATACATGCTCACACAGGCCATATCACACGAAAAATGCTCCATAAAACTCGTAGATCTACCTCCTATGAACAATGCAGAACAAAAATCATGCAAATAGATGAACTAGAGCATGAGATATAAAACATGCTAAAATCAGGAAACCAAGACCTATCTACTCCTAATGTAACACCCCAAATTTGGTTTACGTTCGAGAACCGAACTGGGATGTCACTCGTCCCAGTTAGATCAGCTAACCCAAACCCCAACCCTAAGTATCTACTATCGGCGTCTCAAGATGGAAGATGTCAATTGCTATGCATGGATGAATGCACGGATCCCTAACATGCTACTACATGGATGACATGACAACCAATTTGCATACCAAAACAATTTCGATGAAAATCGATAAAATTCGTTAAATAAGACGGATAGAGTTTTCCCTAAATATGCAATTAAGGGCCACCCTATCAAAACAACATGTATAATTACATAAATCAATATACATTCATTGCATCATATTTTTCACATAAACATTTAATTCTGTCACCTCAAAATATTCTACGTTTTGGGTCTCGACCCACCTGTTCATTCTATTCACATTTCACTTTTATCATTTGACTTGCACATTAATATCTGTTTTCAAATCATAATATCACTATCATATTATCATACCTTGCATTACATCACATCATTTTCAATATAATGACAACATAAACAAAACATTAACATTCTATCGTCTGACATGTGTGTATGCAAGAGACGTCACTGCTCCTCCATCCAGGCTAACTCATCCTACTCATGATCATCACCTACATATATTATAAAAAACACGTCAGTAACGAGTGTTACTAGTCCAAAACATAACTAATATCAAACTGGCTATGAGAGCAAACTCTCATATGAAAGAAAACATTTTCTATATTTATCGTGAACTCTCTGAAGGGCATCTACTGAACTGAAATCATCTCTAACTGAACTGATCTGCTGCTAGCTGATGCCTCTCTCAGCATTTTCTCATTTCACTTTCTGGTCCCTTGGGACTACTATTATATCCTAAGCCCTTTCCTTACCTCCATACCCACTCACGTAGCACGGTTGTCGGTATTTCCAGCTTCAACTGGCACATGTCCACTCGCATAACATGGTTGTCGGTATTCTCAGCTTCGACTAGCACATGCCGCTTGCATAACATGGTTGTCGGTATTTCTGGCTTTGACTGCACATGTCGCTCGATAACATGGTTGTCGGTATTCCGGCTTCGACTGGCACATGTCGCTTGCGTAGCATGGTTGTTGGTATTTCCGGCTTCGACTGACACATGTCTGCTCGCATAGCATGGTTGTCGGTATTCCCGGCTTCGACTGGCACATGCTGCTCGGATAACATGGTTGTTAGTATTCCAGCTTTACTGCACTGCTCGCATAACATGGTTGTCGGTATTCTTGGCTTCAACTGGCACATGCCTGCTCGCGTAGTACGGTTGTCGAAAAATGCGAAAACTACATGTATATAGGTCTTGGTAGGGATTTATATAATAGGCCCGAAGGCAACTTGTAGTGGATCTTGTTTTCAAAAACATACTCAAGGGATCTCATCCTTGAGAGTTGTTAATCTGGAAAACTATTCGACTAAATGACCCGAGCTAAGTGGGATCCGATAAAACACTACTCAAATCGTTCTACAATCTGTAAAAATTAAATACACAATAGAATAGAACAGTAAAATCAAGAAATGAGTCCTAAACGGACCTGGTAGAAGGTCCGAGCGTGTCTTAGCGCCTAGGATGATGAGCTCCTACTCTGTACCTAATCGTCAGTCATGCGGCGATGGTAACAAGGTTGTGGCTTGCTTGAGTAAGGATCGTGGGGAAAAGAGAAGGAAGAAAAAGAAGAAGAAAGTTGAGTGAGAAGGATGGTGGTGGCTGGATGGTGACACTGTTAGAAGTGTGAAATAAATAGTGTTATGGGGAAGAAAACAAGTGATCGGTGAGAAAAATGAGTGATCGGTGAGAAAAATGAATGGTCGATGAGAAAAATGAATGGTCAGTTGGGAAAAACGAATGGTCGGTGAGAAAAACGAATGGTCATCTCGTAATTAAAACTTGACTCAACTGAAAATAACGGTTGAACCGCCCGGTTCAGATTAAATAACAGGTTTTACACCTAACATGTAGACTTGCCACGAAAAGGGCGGGGAAAATAAAAATACACACAAATCTACAAGAAATAGGCACAAAATATAGGGGCGGTCTCTTATGGTTTCCTCACCCCAAGACCTACGACCCTAAGGGCTTGGCTAAGCTTGAGAGAGTTGGGATATGCAAGGAAGGTCTGAGAAGTAAGTTTAACATCCCATGCCCGGTTCATCCTTGAACCGAACCAAAATGTTATATTATTTAATATTATTATCTCTTAAATTAATTACATGAAAGACCATGCCCACAAAACACCTTAAAATCTAAATCGACTATGCGTTTTAGATAGAAGACAACCACTACCCACAACCGCAACAAAAAAAACAAAGGAAATATAAATATTATTTAAATAATATAAATTATTGAAAATATAAGTTCCCAAAATATGGTTATTACATTAGTATACTAAGCCAAGAGTAATGATGTTCGATGACCAAAATAAAACAGGAAAGCAACATCAAACAACACGACAACAACTCGATAGGAATGTGTATGTATGAAAACTTTTATCATCCCCCTATACCGGCCAGCGACACTCTAGGCATACCACCTAAAAAAGATTAAAAAGAAAAAAATGTCAGTAAAAAGTTATGCAACAAGTGATCGATTTGCAAAATAGAATAACTATAATATCAAACTGGCATACAAACTTAGTAGTTCATATTAATGTAAAACAAGAAGGGACCGTACACTACAAGAAGAATAACATAACACCCAAAACTGCTGGACATGCTACCCGTAGCTGATCGGGCAACACTTTTTCTCCTATCCTCTCCAACTCCACCCATGCTCCTCTCTTCTGAGCTATGAAGGCAAGCCAAATACACCGCAGTCAAGATGTACATTGCAGAATATAGTACCCAAAACCCTACACCTCTTCGGGTGTGAGAAGCTCATAGACCCAGGGTGAAAATGATGCAGCAAGAAGATAAAGGAGAGTGCTACGTAGATCACATAGAGAGTGAAACAACTAGGCTCCTCAACAAGTCACACCCTGGGACTCTACCCCTCAAAGTGGGACTTACCTGAAACAATCTCTAACAATGTTCCCACTCTTAACATCACAAAAACATAACATAATAATAGTAGGCTTAGGTAGGGAATAATAATATTATTCGGTGTTTGGAAAGAAGACAACATGTGATGGATCTTTTGGTTTTTGAAAACAACTTAAGGGATCTCATCCTCGAGGGTTATTAAACACAACGTCTAAAGGCCTGAAATAAGTAGGTTGAGATAAAACCACCACTTAACTCATCCTATGATATAAAACAACAAACACATCTTATAAGCGTAAAATAAGAAATGAGTCTTAAATGGACCAATTCTCCATGTTCCAAGCAATCTACCGGTGAGCTCGAACCATACAACTTATAAACAAACTAAACTCAACATCTAACATAATCTATATGATGCATGCATAAGAATACGTGATCAATCGGGATAACATTAATTTAAATCAATTGTTATATATATATTTGTAGATTACAAAAGATGAATAAAAATATAACATGAATGAATGAAAAGAACAAGAACAAAACAATAGGGCAAGAGTTATCAAAATAGAAGATTTAACCAAACTGTATGTTTACAAGATCAAAGTTGCAAAATTGGTCAAAAGTTATAGACTTTCATCAAATGTCAGGAAAAACTAGAGGATTAAATAACTACATACTTAAAAGAATAATGGCTCACAACATATTTGATGACGAAAATATGTACTTCAAAGTATCGTTGACATGCCGGTACGTTGATGTTATAACCAACTTTGATGGCGATATTCGAACGAACTGCGATACAATGTTGGGAAAACTGAACAAAAGGTGGACGGATGATAGTAATACGATTTGAAATTCAGGGTAGAAAGATGTATTTATAATGACAAAGTTTTTCATAGAAAAATAAGAAGACAAAAAAGTGAAAAGACAATGAATCTGGCTATAGGGAATTGAAGAGGTTAACATGAATTCACGTACAAGTAATAAACATGACCTACCATGTAGTATGTTCTATTAATGTGACATGACTCATGAAATCTTTATGGCTCAAATGAAATTATATTTACACAAATTTTATGACTTTTCTAATGGTACCACAAATCAATTATAAGGAGATTGATTAGTAGCCAAACTTGTCATATAAGGAGCGAGCAAATGGAATTCCATACAAATAATGTTTCCAAGTTTTCAATGTATGAATCATTGCGGCTAACTCTTAATCATGAGTTGGAAAATTCTTCTCATGCAGCTTTAACTATCTCAATGCATAAGCAATACCTTTGTCTCTCTTCACGAGTACACATCCTTCAATGTATGAAAACTTTGCTAGCAATCATCAGTCCAGATAAATTTTTAATCTTTCCTAGTTAATTTTGTAAGAGAAGCTGCAATAGAGGAAAACCTTTGGATAAATCTTTTACAATATCCAGCTAAACCCAATAAACTTTGAACTTCAGAGACTGTCTTTGGTGGCTCCCAGAATACCCTCAATCTTGGCCAGATCTATAGCAATTCCTGTAGCAGAAATAACATGGCCCAAAAAATTTACCTCCATAAGCCAAAGATCACACTTTGAGAACTTTGCATACAATTTATGAACTCTCAGGGTTTGTAGAATAGTTCTAAAAAGTTGCTTAGCTCTTTATCTAAAGAAGAAAAGATCAAGATGCCATCGATAAAGACAATGGCAAAGTAATCCAAATATGGTTGAATAGTCATTTCATCAAATCCATGAACATTACAAGAGCATTAGTCAACCCAAAAGGTAACACCAAAAATTCATAATGCCCACACTGAGTTCTAAATGTTGTCTTTGACTCATCTTCAGCTCTAATCCTTAGTTAATGATATCTTGATCTCAAGTCAATCTTTGAGAATAAAATAGCTGAGGACAATTAGTCAAACAAGTCATCAATATAGGTAGAGGATACTTGTTATTAATAGTCACCTGATTTAATCATCCTATAATCAATGCACACCCTCATACTCCCATCCTTCTTTACAAACAAAATAGGAGCTCCCTATGGTGACACACTAGGCTGAATAAATCTTTTATCCAACAAAGTCTGCAATTGAGTCCTCAACTCGTGTCATTCAGGTGGTGATATACAAGACAGAGCTTTTATAATTTGAGCCTTCCCAGGTAAGAGATCAATGGTGCAATCTATCTCTTGTTCTGGTAGCAACCCTATAATATCTTTTGAAAATACATCCTCAAATTCACAAACAATAGGAATAGATAATACCCTCAGTTTCTCTTTGTTAGTAGACATCAAAACAACCATGATCATTCTATATCCTCTGATTCATATACTTTTGAATTTGGTGATAACCCATAAATCCCGACCAAATATCCCTTCCTTATCCTTGAAAAGTGCAATGTCGTCTACCCTTTCTAAAATATACTTTCTTCTTATTACAATCACTCAACGTTCCATTCTTCGACCTCCAATCAATGCCAAAAATCACATCAAACTCAACCATCTGGAAGACAAAGAGATTGGCCACCAAAGAGCACTGTTGGATATTAACAGTGACTCCTCATGCACACAAACCCATAATGGATACAAGACCAGCAGCAGTGGTTGCTAACAAAGAATGTCCTAGAATCACCACTTCAAATCCCACTTTATTAATAAATTCAAACGAAATAAAAGAATATGACACCCAGAATTAAACAATACTAAAGCCGGATTAGATCCAACAGGAAACACACCTAAAACAACTATAGTCTATGCCAAAGCATCAGCAATAGTAGCACCAAACATCTTCTCTTTAGCTTGTGTCGATGCCGGCCTGGTATGACTTGATTGAGCAACTGATGTAACCAATAGTACAATAGGCACAGCAACAACGATATTCATCAAACCTCCATGTTGATGGTTCTAATTTCTTCTTTGACTTCCTTGACCTCTACCTTGTGGAGCCCTTTGCTGACCTTGTGGAGTTGACAAGTGAAAATGTTGCTGAGCAGCTGACAACAAACCTTGTTGTTGAGTTTCAAAAGGGCGATTCCTCTTCTCATGGCTAACAACTTCACATAAAAAACATGCAATGCTAGAAAAAGATTGTTTAGTCTGTGGTTGTTGGTTGAGTTGTGGCATGCCTTTTTCATATGTCTCAGGTAACCACAACCAAAACACACAGCTTGATCTGGTTTACATTCACCAAAGTGTTAACGCTTACAAGTAGCACAACTGGTGCATCCCAATGACCTTGTATCACCCTCATGGAAATGTTGGACTCCTTCGTTGGTTTCATCTCATCATGCCCCCATCTGTTTCTCATACTAGTGTTTCTTTCCTAAAAATTTCTGAGTTCCAATAGTCTTGTCTATAGTTTGATATATTCTTTCATCTCTAGTGGTTGCACTTACCACTTCATCCAATGTCTTGTATTTTACAATACCTAATCTCTGCTTAATAGGGTAGATCAGTCCCTCAAAGAATCGATCATCTCACATCTTTTTAGTGGCTACTAGACCAGGAACAAATCTCTCCAAGCTAATGAACTTGGCCCAATATTTGGCAACTGACATACCCTTTTACTCCAAGTGTTCAAATTCTAGTTCTGTCCTCCTCTTCTCCTCAAGTGGAAAATACATATCGTTGAACACCACTTGGAATTTCTCCCAAGCAATGTCCTTAGGCGCTTTCCCTTAGAAATGAACTCTCTTAGCATAGGCTCCACCAAGTCCTTTCCTTGCCATTGAAATCCCCCGTTGCTATTCGAACCCAAAGCTCTATAGGTGAATTCATGGTCTTGAACACTCCCTTGGCAGTAATCAACCAATCATTCGCCTCTTCCAGGTTAGATTCCCAGCAAATGTGCCACCTTTATTCTTCAAAAACTTCTCTACCTGCCACACACTAGCTTTTGCTTGTTGAGGAGTAGTTCAATATCCAACCTTGAGGGTCCTTGAAGGCACAATCTCTCCCCAACTTCCAGTTCCATTGCCTCCTTGCACTTGTGCACAAAATAAAACAAGTTTCACATCATGGGTCATAGTCGTCGGTGGAACTGGTGCTGTGCTTATCACAGGATCCTGAGGGGGTGGTGGCGGGTGCTAAAATACTAGTGGATGTGGAGGTAAGGACAGTGTCTCACTCCTTTCCCCATCCTTAATAGGTCTCCTCTCTAATCTCGCCAACTCAACCCTCATTTTGCGGGTAGCATGAGTTTGTTCTCGAGTTCTATCATTTTGAGGTGGAATCAGTGCCTCGGGAATTGGAACATTGAGCATTTGGGCATTCTCCACAGAAACCTCTTCTTCATCAAGTGCTTGACCAGAAGGTCGGCTACAGCACTACCACTATAAGCCTCCCCTGGACTCAGAAATCTAAGTGATGTCAAATCTCCAAAGTAGTCCTGCAAGTCTTGCTCACCATATCTATCAACCTCCTGCTAAGACCATCCCAAACCAAATATAAGAGCACAATAGCAAACAACAAAAACACAAACATACCTGCCAGCAAAAACTATGGATCATTCATATACACACATACTCAAAGAAATCTTCCATTCCAATAAACCAAGACATAACTCTGAGATACCATTCTATAACATCCCATGCCTGATTCATCCTTTAACCAAACCGAAATGTTAAATTATTTAATATTGGTATCTCTTAACTTAATTAAATAGAAGACCACACCCCTTAAGATCTAAACCTACTTAGTGTCTTAGATGGAAGATAACCACTACACTGCAACAACAAAAAAAAAAGGAAATATAAACATTATTCAAAATATTATAAATTATTGGAAATATAAGTTCCTAAAACATGGGGTTATTACATCAGTATACTAAGCCAAGAGTAATGTTTGATGACCAAAATAAAATAGGAAAGCAACATAAAACAACACAACAACAGCATGACGGGAGTATGTGTATGTGTGAAGACCTTATCATCCCCCTATATCTGTCAGCGACACTCAAGGCAGACCACTTACATAAATATTAAAAAGAAAAAATGTCAGTAAGAAGTTATGCAACAAGTTATTGGTCTGCAAAATAAAATAACTATAATATCAAACTGGCATATGAACTCAGTACTTCATATTAAAGCCAAAGCAAGAAGGGCATCGTACACCACAAGACGAATCACACAACACATAAAGGAAACTACTCGCGGTGTCCGACCCGTAGCTGATTGGGCAACACCCTTTCTCCTATCCTCTCCTACTCCACCATGCTCCTCTCTTGTGAGCTATGAAGGCAAGCCAAGTACACTGCAGTCATGACATTCGCCACAAAATATGGTACCTGAAACCCTACATCTCTCTAGGTATGAGAAGCTCATAGACACATGGGTGAAAATGATGCAGCAAGAAGAGAAAGTAGAGCAGTGCATCGATCACAGCAACAATGAAACAAGTAATATAGTGATAAATTCAACCCAATCGTTCCCACAAAGAGATGAATTTCCTTAAATTAATTGGGGAAGAAAATCAAATTAAGAGAAAAACAAAAATAATTGACTTAACTAAATCTAAATAATAACTTTAAATAAAAGGAGAAGTTAAAATGAATTTCCCTTAATATGAATTTAATCTTCATCATATCTTACTCTTATCTTTTATTCCCTCGGATTGTCGATCTAGGATAATTATATGACACGGTGGCTCCCGCTCCTTCACGCTTCTATTATTTTGCCTCAATTTCTACCTCCCGGTGATAATTGATTAATCAACAAAATAACGCATTAAGATTTGCCTTACAATCGCATACGGTGTTGTGTATCTCCCGACCACAACGCAAACAAGTCAAAAGACTCGTCATATGATGAATTATCAATGACTAATCTAATTAATTTCTCCCGAAATCTAATTAAACCTCATGATCTAAGATATAGGCGATCAATCTATTCTTAGCATTTAGAACATGATAATTCAAACAATCCGATTGAATAAAAGAGTAAGAGGTTGAAATGAATTCACTAAATCATGTTAAGTTCCATTCTTCTCTAGAACGAAATAAAATATTACTCCATAATAAAAATAGAAAACAATATAAAGAAGAAACTACTTTTTATTATGAAAAGAAAAGAATTCAAAAATTAAAACTACTTCTTTCACTACACTCCGAAGCCAAGAGATGAGATATGATATCTCAAACAACAAATGGCCACCCCTTTATATAGAAGTGGAGATACAAGAATTCGAAGAGGGTGTTCACAAATCGACGTAGTCTAATTAATTATGATGTCCCTTCAAGTTTCCAACTCCTGACTCCATTGAACACCATAAATTGTAGCCATTGGGTGGGGCCAAGTGTCATGACTATTCAATTCCAAAGCTTAATTTATTCATCTTTTTCTGCATTGAAACACCAAAATTAAGCATATCTAATAAAATATTAATTAACTAAAAAATAAAATAAAATATCACTTAATTAATAATGTTTATACCTGGGAAGTACAAAATTACATTAAAAACATGGGTAAATATTGTATACTTTAAACACTTAACACTAACACACTCTAAAAACATAGATCTAGTCATATTCTAGCATACACCATCAAAAAACAATGAATAGCACATGCAAACAGACCCAAAAATGGCAGGAAAAGGTGGGGAAAAGGTCTGATTTTACCTCAAAGAAGCTAGGAGGAGGTCTCTTGGCTTCCTACCCCCAAGACCTTCAACTCCTAGAGGCTAGGAAGGATAGGGAAGGCTGGAAAATAGTGGAAGAAGGGATGGGTGAAGTGGAGAAGAGGAGGGAGTGGAAGAGGGTCGGAGGAGAGCGGGGAAGAAGGAGTGAAAAGGGTGGAAAATGTTGGAAAATGGACATATTTATAGACAAAAAAATTGTCAGGGCGTAAGGGCACTAGGCCAGTGACTTCGTGTTGAGTCTCGACAGGCTAATGTGATCATACACTGTTGCAATAGTATTGATTAGGAATGTGGGAAGTGGTCCGAACGCACACAAAACCCCCTATAGGCGCAAGTGCGCTGCCTGTGAGCCTTTGTGTCCAATTCCAATATGATGAACCAAAATTGTAACATAACAACAGTAGCATTGTAATGTTGAACACCGGAAAAACTAGAGCCTTGGCCCATGTAGTATACAAATCATATCCTCATAACACATACATGTCCAAGAAAATAGGCCAGTTATAAACTGCTCGATTTAGTTGAAGGCCGAACCAACACTAAAACCATCAAACAGAGGTGTAAAACATGGGCTTTATACCCAACGGTTTTAGTTTTGGTTTGGTCGTGTACCAGATCGAGTTGCATGCCCCCTTTTCCCTGTGTGCTTATGCATGGTATGTATCTGCGAGCCATAACCTTACGCCGATGCTCAACGCCGACACCGACTGGACACTACGCCATCTCGACTCTTATTTTAGGCTTTTCTTTGAGACGAATCTAGTTAGGTCTAGGACCAAGTCTTTCACTAGTCTAGATTGCTTTCTGTGTGTTTGGAACCCTTTTCGGATGATCCTATCCCCTACAGGAACTACAACATGGTTTCTGTGGTCCTTGTGACCGCCTTAGTGTGTGAACTGAAGTACACACAAACTATTTCTAATGTAAAGGCCCCCTCCTATCACCCTTACGCTAGAAAATTCTGGAATTAGGGTTTTGGTCCTACCTCCTTACACTAGACTAGTGCCTTTATGCCAGAGCCGAGAAAATGGTGCCGTAACGGTGCCTTTGGGCGTAAAAATTCATGGAAATTGGGTTCGCTGCTCCAGCCCTTATGCCAAGACAGTGCCCTTGTGCCTAGAAGTTGACCTAGCTCTTGTGTGCGGTTCAATCTCACCCAACTCTGACCCACATGCCCAACTTTTTTTCAACTTTCTGTGGTCCAGCAGGCCAGCACCCTTGTAGCCGACCCTGTTTTCCACTTCTTTAAATTCTCCCTTTCCCCATCATTTTTCACCCTTCGGCCTCTACCTCCTTTTGACCCCTCCCTTCCTCCCTAGCTCTTCCTTGCCTCTCCTAGGACTCTCCTATAGATGGTATTTTTGCATGCTATTGGGCCCTGATGTGTTCATAAATGATAGATCAATAATTTTCATGAGCATTCTTTTGTCAGTTATGGTATGTATAATCCTGTAGTAGTGCCAAACTTGGTGAAAGGTGGCAGCATTCAAAGTCACTTTGACCTAGGCAGCCATTTTCCCAAGTTTTACACCCTGATGTAGCCGGATTTTGATGTCAAACTTTTTCTTGTTTGTATCTCTGCATGGTAGTTTGATCCTATAAAAATATAACACTAAGAAAACCACTGTATAGTCACCCTAATTGTTAGTGTGTTTTCTATGTTGTTGATGTGCTATGTCATGCTTTGACATTGTCCTCCATGGTGAACCTATTAAATGATTTTAATAAAATCTGTAAAAATTAAATGAGGACTCACTAAGTGTCTACTGAAAACTAATAAATTTTGGGATTAATTGAAAAATCATTAAGTGGTTATCTATTCCAATTTTGTGGAGTGGATAGGAATGGAGGGTGAAACCCTAGTTCCTTAGCTCGGGTTTCAAAATACTAAATCCCAGATGTTTGGTTGTAAAATTTTCCAAACTTTTACGCAGACCTTAGGGCTTGTCCGAAAAACATCACCCTAAAATTTGGTAGCCTTTAGATCAGTATATCTTCCTATAGAAATTTTCCAAACCCAGTAGGTCCAACTAGTGCTAGAAATGACCATGCCAATACCTTCCATTCCCAAGTTCACTCAAGCCCAAAACGTTGGCATCTTAACTTGAAATTTTACTTGATTCAAGCCCACCTTATTGGCTAACCTACCCTTTTACCAACCATTTGCGGTCTTCAATCCCACAAACAAAACTTAGCAAAACTTGGCCCCCAAAACATTGTTCCCAGCACTTGAGCCCTATCTTAGTGGGCCTAGTTTTTCATGTTGGCCCATTGGCTAGCTCTTGCTAATTCTTGTGTCTACCCCGTAGTATGTCAAGACCCATTAAAACAAATTTCATCCTATTTGGACACTATTTGGCCCATCTGAAAAAACGTCTGGTTAAGTCCTTTCAATGAAAAATCCTAAGTATGAGACTTTCACTAAGTGTACATGTAATGCTATACCCTAATTTAGGTTGCCTAATGAGGTTTTACCCTTCATTGAGCAAGCAAGTAAATTAAGTTTCTACTGAGTTGTGCTTGTGTGGAAGCTTGGCCTCGTTTCACTTGTCATCTTGGGCGGTGAATAATTAAGGTCTTTTCGCTTGTTAGGATACACAGAGTGAGCTTGCCGAGTTAGCACGAAGAGCTCGACTCATCTAGGTCCATAGGACTCCTCTACTTCATCTCTTGCTTGACTCCCTGAGAAGTATTTAACTGAGTTTTGATGTTAGGATGGTGTAAGGGGCATTTTATCAGATCCCTCTAATGCTAAGCCATTTAGCCGAGTTTTTTTGCAGATTAATAAAATTACAAGGATGAGATCCCTTGTTAGTGTTCGAAAATTGATGATCCAGAAGTTTATGATATAAGCCCTTACCGAAACCTATTATATAAGTATGCAACTTTCATCATTTTACGAAAAGGAGAGTGAGTGGTACAGGTTGTATAAATTACACTAGTACTCATTTATAACCAAAAGTAGTGCAATGTAAGTAGGTATTGTGTCCTGTAGCATATTTTTGGAATTTGTAGCACTTTTGTTTCTGAGTCACCTGAGTACCTTAGCAGGTGATATATAGAAGATGTGAGCGCAAAAGTATGTTGATTATGCTTTTGCCGTTGACTTGTCCAGTGTATGATACTTTTTATTATGACACACAGACACATAGGACTATACTTATAGCCCTATTTTGTATTTTTCAAAGTTATCTAAAATTTTTTATGGGTATTGAGATACTCATTAGCCAGTTTGATATTATTAATAGTTATTTTCGAACCAGTAATCAAACTTACTTGACTAGTGACCGATTTCATATATCTATATAAATGTGTATTAATGACACGAGCAACATAGGCGGACAGATCAGAGGGCTCATGGCGGGGGATTGCATTTGGCGTTTTGCTTACGTTATCAGAATTACATATTGTGGATTTAGTTGTGTGTTTTTGAACCATGGATTGTATTTTGTGGACATGTGCCCTTAATTTTCCATGAACTCTATATGAATTGGATTGAGTCTTGTGTGATGATGTATTGTGCACATGTTTCCTATTACCTTATTATTGTTATTATTATTGTTGTGCAAATCATAACTTTGGGGCAATTCTGATAGTTGTCTACGGGGTGCATAAACCTCAAAGTCCAGGAATACAACATGGAGCAATTTAGGTACACAAAACTTATTTGGTTCCAGCTGTGTGTGAGTGTTAAAGGAATGTGGATTAGAGGAGCACATATTTCACACCGCTTGAAGGGTCCACGTGAAGACCAAGTACATGGTTATGAAACCTTGATAATTGTTAATGCCTTTGTATCTGTGTGTTTGATTTGCGTTCATGGGTATGTGGAAACCCATGTACTACATAGGTTAAGTTCAACATTTTCACAAGAATAAATATATCTAACTTCAAGGTTATCATTAAGTATAAGAATAGGATCATGCATATGCATATCTTCAAATCTCAATGTCACCTCTTAGAAAATTTTGGAGAGAAACGATCTCTCTATTCTGGGAATATAAATAGGTCCTCTTCTTAGGGGTATTTTAGGAATTATATCCTAAAAATTATTTAATCCTAATATGGTTTGTATTTATCTAAAAGGGATGTCCACTTTTTAATATCACCCTAATTAACAGTCCTAAACTCCCAAAACTCACTCTTCAGCCTTCTATTTCACTACAATTCATTACATTAAAATCCCTCCATTTATCCCTCGACATCATTATCAAAGTACCTGTGGTCATATGGTCAACTTTAAATGGTTTATATCTCACTTTCTAGAATGATTCTTGTTGTTGGATTCCTTAGGACGTGTAGCTTATACCCACTAAATTTCAAAATTTTTAGAAATCCAACAGATGAATTTTCAAAGACGATGTGTCAAGTTTCTCCAGATGTCCAACTTATGAAAATTTTCCAAGATTATATTTATTCTTTTTCATATGTAAAGATTTTATTCCTTAGTTAATATTCAATATTTACCCGATAACAATCTCACTTAATTTTGTAATCAGTCTAACCCTCTTGGTTAATTTATTTAATTTAATAAATAATCACATAAAAATTTTACCCGACATAGGATGTGAGATCCATATTTAGTCCCACATCTAATACCTACTAGGATAAAATCTTGTTTATAAGTGGGAAGGGATTATAAATTTTTAACTTGGTTAACAACTTCTGAAGAAATAACTTAGCCCATTATGTTGCACTTTGAGCGGGGTCATTAGAAATGGTATCAGACTCTTGTTCGGTGTTAGATGGTGAGCTGTGGATTAGGGATGTTGGCTAAGGTTGCCGGTCACTGGGCCAAAGAAGGACATGTGCTGAGGCTAGCAACGGGCCGAGTGTAAGAATTTTGGGGACGAAATTTCCTAAGGTGGGTGGATTGTAAGATCCCTCAACTTCATCACACATCTAATACCTATTGGGATAAGATCCTGTTTATATATAGGAATGGACTATAAATCTTTAACTTGGTTAACCACTTTTAAAGAAATGACTTACACCCATTGTGTTTGCACTTTGGGCCATGTCATTACAAAGGATTTCACATTCACCCTACTTTTAGGATATTATTTGTCCTCAAAAATCACTTCATCAACTCATTCCAAATTATAGCCTTTCTATGCTTCAACTACTCTAATCAACTTCCTTCTCTTTATTTTAAGTCACTCATGGATATGTCTCTTAAAAGTAATAGCACAATCACTCACTCATCAGGCTAAAATAGGGCACACCGTCCCATGACATCTTCACCCACATCATACAAGCATCACATAACCTCAGATTGTAAAAGGCGTCCCTATTACTCTCTTGGGTCAGATGTCACGTTCACTTAACCAAGATTGCATGTTATATGCCATCCTTGACATTATTGTCAATTTTACTCACCTCATCCAAATCTTCATCAATATGAGTGCCAATGGAAGGTCAGCTTGAGACATTGATGAAGGTCCATCACTTCTTGCTTCTTGATCCCCGCATTGGTTCCTACCATAGCTACCTTGAAGTTCTGATCTCTAAGCATGTATAATACTGGATGCTCCACCCAATCATACAATAGCCAGCATTACTACTATTTGCGGCACACTCACCTTGTGTGAAACACTATTTTTGGGTTAGGGTTTTACCTAATTTTAGTTTTGTCTAGTTCATGCAGTCTCGAATCAATTCGAGCAAGCTCGAGCCAAAACAAACTTATGAATATGAGTATGAGGCCCAGATGGCCATATGAGCATGTTATTGATGTTGAGTATACCCGACATGTATATGATAGTTTTAGTTATGATATAGTAGAGCATGAGTTATCAGTGTATGAGCGAGGTATACATATGATTTTTATGAGTTAGTCAGGATTTTAGACCTAGATCTAGGCTGTTGTAGTGTTTAGCATTCGTTTAGGAGATATTGCCCCTATGGGCCCACCTTGATCAAGTTCAGGGTTGGAGACCCATTTAGCGTTTTGCCTCGATTCCCCCATATAGAGTTGCTTTCAGAATTACACCCCTATGCTACCGCCACTTCGGCTCGTCGCCGGCGAGTCTCCGCCTCGCCCCTGACCACCGGACCGCCATCGTTTGGGCCGTTTTCCGGCATCGGCGAGCCACCTCCGGCCAGTTCGACCACCACCACAGCTACAAACGCCGCCGTCAACGTCGCCACACCAGGCGGCAACTCTACGCCTTTCCGGTCGATTTCTGGCCAGCCAATGGCCCAGACTCCACCGGTCAACACTACCAATAGCTCTGCCATGACTGCCCCTATTTGATCTCGATTGGCGGCGACCCCAGTCGTGCCGCCTTTGGCATTGTCCAGCAACGAGCACCGCCCCCCTTCTTCAGCTCATTTACCCGCCTTCTCGCAACCGCGTCCGTCTGCTCGTGACCACGCCACCTTCCCGCAACCGCATCCGCATAGCCATGTTCAAGTCCGCCAGTCTGAGCCCGAGTCATGTCCGTCCAATCAACCCAACCCAGTTTTTCAGTTAACCCATACCGAGTTGGTTCAGCTCATGTTTGGTCTAGTTCAGCTCATTTTTGGACTGTTTTCATTCGTTCTTGCACCATTTTCGGTAAGTCGAGAACCTCTATGTTAGGTATGATGCATATTCACATGATTTAGCATTATTAGATGTTATAATGATTTTTCTTTATTTATTATTTTATTTATTTATTTATTTATTTATTTATTCATTATTATTTATTTATTTTTCTTTATATGTTTATCGTATATGATGTATGTTTGTATGATTATTTGTTATTATTATTATTATATTTACTTATTAATATTAGTCTATTATTGTTCACTAAATTATATATAATATATATATATATATATATAGATATATTCACTTGTTCGTTGCGTGTATGTTATTACTTTATTGTATTTAAGTACGTATTCTGTAATGATGACTATGATATTATTATTATTCATTATTAATTAAAATCAAATATTTATTTATTTATTTATTTATTTATAAAATGATTATGTATTTATTTATTTAACTGTTTATATGATTACTAACACGAGTATATATAATATTTAATCATATTTATCCATTACGTATATAGTATACGATATTATTATTTTCTGATTATTGATTGTTTGTATGTATTTATTGTCTATCTATTTATTCATGATTATATGTATTTACTTATTTATTATTTGTTATTAGTTATTCTCTTTATTATGTCTCGATTTATGTGTTGTGTGTTTAGCGGTATATTTATTTAGTATAGTCTTTTTATTAGGATGTATTGATGATATGAGCATATACCATGAGCATGCATAATGTAGGGATGTTAGTATTTTACTTAGTAGTGGGTTCTGCTGTAGGTTCCGGAGTTTGAGCATGCCGTAGTTGTGCGTATACACTTGGAGTCACAGGTCCGTAGGACTCTCTCTCTCTCTGTTTGACTCCTTGCGTGTAGAGTTTAATCGTGTTTTATACATACGACGGCATTGGCAGAGTTTTATCAGATCCCTTTGATGTCGGGTCATTTAGCTGTATTTTCTACGCATGATTAATATAACTACAAGGATGAGATCCCTTGTTGGTTTTCGAACTTAGGCTCTACAAATTTATGATATAAGCTTCTTTCCTAAGCCTATTATATAAGTACATGCATTTTTACGGATTTCACGAATAAGAGAGTGAGCGGTATGGAGAAATGTATAAATCGCATTAGTACTCCTTCAAATGATGAGGTAGTGAGGTGTATGATGGTACTGCATAAGGCAGCGCATTTTCGAAGTATGTGGCATTAACTTAATCATTCCTTTTGCCACTCGAGTACCATGGCAGGTGATATGGAAGGTGTGAGGGCGTAAGCGCTGTATGCATATATGAATATGATTATGAGCCGTGCATGCAAATTGGCAATTGCTTAAGTATGTTTGCTTACCACCCAGTGGGAAGCAATCTTAAAGTTTCATAAGTTTTCATGGGTAATGGAATACCCATTTGCCAGATTGTATTAGTTATTTTCGGACCAGTAACATTCGTTACTAACAGTTTTCATATAATATATGTAGGTCATGCAAATCTTGAGTCGACTTTGGTGGGAGGACAGATAAACACTACTCACACTTGAACTCAACACAGTTATTTACTTTCTTACTTTTATTTATGCTTGATGTGTTTTGACGAGTATTTAATAATGTCTTCCATTCTCATGACACCGAGCGGGTTGTTTCAATCTATTTTATCAATTGAGTCATACCAACCGCAACTTTAAACGTGACTCGACTCGATTCGATCGCAACATTTCTGATTTGGTTCTTAACTGAACCGAAATTAGGGTGTTACACCTTGATTTTCCTAACCCTTCCAGAATCTCTAAGTTTTACTAAACTATTCATAGTGCTATTTTTGAGGATTACTCTCCTCTTCTGCACATTCAAATTAGCATGTCAACAAATAAATTTCATAATCATACAAAATCTTATAAACATTAGAGACAGTGGACCATTTTGAACTTTCAACAAGGTAAGGTTATATACGAATTAGTTAAGTGGAACCATGTCTCTAAATACCAACTGTGACGACCTACCCAATTATACAATTGGGATAAGGGTTGCTTTTGGTCCAACAACTTGAACCACAACAAAATAATACCAGAAAAAATAAATAACAATAGATCATGCAACAAATAACAATTAATTAACCAATCTTGATAATCAACGACAAGAATTTAACAAGTAAATTAATGGTCATTTAATTGCCGTGAAATATAAATGGTTGTTACTAGTGCATTATGTTTAATAATATATCAGAGTTGCAAGAATCTATAATAACTAAATTAAATATTACTAAAGCAATTCCAATATGTTTAAAAATATTCATCAAATCTACTACCCACGAATCGAACCATGATCCACTACTAATATTATATAGCCAAATCATAAAATACTAAAAGTTCAAAAATAGCTAATATAAGCTAACTACTCGTCCATCTGTAGAGTCCATGTCATTGTCTCCTCCCAAGCTCTCTACGAGCTAATTATTACATGTGGAGATAATTTCATGTCAGAGATGAAACCCTTAAGTATGTATAACAATAATAAACAAAATAATAATTTACAAAGGGTCCACGACTCACTCGGGCTCAAATAGACCAATCGATTGACTAAAATGAGTTACCATCTATGATCATAAATGATATCATTTCCATCACTGGGAGGCAGTATACCTACTCACTATCGAGACATTGGTGGGTGAGTTTGCACTAGGCTAAATTGGTTCCCAAACTTCAGATGCTTCGACCATATCTTTCAAGCAAGCCTAGACGCAGGTCCAACATAAAAATGCCAGCAACCTGCTTCTCTTCCCACTAATCAATGGTCATATATTGTGTTAATATAATATCATATAAGCTATACGTACCTCGAATGCCTCAACTATTGTCTCTCGAGCGAGATTGTGAGCAATCATCTAAACCAAATTATATATCAATATGTGCATTCAGTTAACTATATCCATGCCATGACATGGAATGCATGCACAAACATTCACATCAATCAAGCATGCTTACAAGTTATACATTATCAAATCAATAATATACAATGTTTAAAGATACACTGTAAAACCCAGGCCATTTGCCCAAGGTTTTTTGAGTCAATTCCCCAGATTGGGTTGGCTGGCCCCAGCACTTCTTGCCGTGATTCAAGTATGGTATGATATGTTTTTGTCCAGCCTAGCCTCCTTCTGCTTCAGTACCACCATTAGACACTACGTGCTCGGCCCTTTTCCTTTTGGTTCAATCGAGTAAGGTCTAGCTAAATGTTAGGACCGTGCCTCGTACTAGTCTAGAGGTGTGTTTGGAACCTTTTTAATCGATCCAAGCCATTGTGGGATCCTGGTGAAGTTCTTGAGGTCATCCACGCCGACTTACGGTGAAAACTCTAAGTGCAAACTTTCTGTGTTCAGCATAAAGGAGCTGGAAGGGAGCCGTTGCTCTAGGCCTATTTCCCCTTTTCTATATAAACCCCTCATCCCTTCCATTTTACACCTTCTTATCTATTTGTCTCTGATTTCTCCCTTCATGCTTGACCATCTCCACTCCATTTCAACCACTAAGCAGCTTCCTAACTCATCCTAGACCTCCTTGAAGCCTTTTCTTGCCCCTAGGGTTTGTAGGTCTTGTGGTAGGAAGCCCCATGTGACTTCCCCTTGCCTCTGTTCTTTTTACCTCGTTGCCTCTATTGCATGTTGCTCATCAAATGTGTTTGTGCTTGTTTTCATTTTTCTAGTATTTTTATCATGTAGCAATGCATGTTAGGAGTCTTTAGGCATTGGAATCATGCCTTTTTGGCTAGAATGTGATTGCATGCATGCACCATTTTAGTAAAAAAATTATATCTAACATTTTTTGTTGTCTTTCCCAGATTCTTATCTTTCTATGTTCATAGGAGATAGATCTACAACTTTTATATTTATGAATTTGTCTGTTCACTGCTTGCATGTACATGTTTGGGTGCCAAACTTAGCAAATGGTGAAAGCTTTCATAGTCACTATGACTTGACCGCTCATTTCCCCTAATTTTTCCCTGATGTAGGTTCTTTTTTCTGCCAATCTTTTGCATACTTGTAGGTTTGTGTGTTGGCTTGCTCTGTAAAATGTTCTCACTAAAACAACCACTTAAAAAGGCATGAACAAAACCACTAAGTGTTTAGTGTATGTGCTGTGTTGCAGGTCTGTCTTGCCATGATCTGTGATTGCGCTTCATGGTGAGCTAACTAAAAGTGGTTAATAAAATATGTACAAAATTATGGATGAACTCATTAATTATCTAGTGAAAATCTTTAAGTTTTGGTACCGATTAAAAATCATTTAATTGGTTTTCAGGAGTATGTACGGAGCAGCAGGGTGAAACCTAGTCTCTAAATACGGATATAAAATGCCAACTAGACAAATAGTGATGAAGTTGTCTTAAATTTCTCCAACACACTTAGAGTACTTCCTGTAACACCATATTGAAATTCGTAAGCTTTTGGCTCAGTAGACTGGAGTTAGGATTTTCCCATGCATAATAGGTTTGTAGCCTACTCTAGAAATGACCTAGCCAACACCCCCCGTTTCTGAATCCACTCAAGCCCAAATACTAGAGATTTTTTGACCTCAAATATTACTTAATTCATTCCCAATGTGTTGGATAATTGCTCCCACTTACCTGTAGTGACTCAGCATAAGATAAACTCATGAATATTTTTCCTCTTCTTTTATCTCTATATCTCTCTTTATATCTCTTTTTCTTGTTTTTTCTTCTGCTTGTCTTGCCTTCTTAAAATGAGGTAAATGAGGCTCAATTTATAGAGAAGCTTTGGGAACCTTTCCAATCTCCATGGAACAACTAACAGCCACCTCTGTTAAATATTCGGGATTTCTTCTAGTATTCCGAGTATAACAATGTGCGACATATCATTACATCGAGTTACACATATTAACATATACATTATATGAATTGGCCAAGTATGTCTGTGAGATCCCTCAACTTAGTCCCACATCTATTACCTACTGGGAGAAGATACTTGTTTATAAGTGCAGGAATGGACTATAGATCTATAGCTTCCGGGGTACCCGAATTTTAAAGAAATGACTTAGCCCATTACGTTGCACTTTGGGCTGGGTCTTTTCAAATGGTATCAGAGCCGGGTTGGTTCCGTGTTAGATGGTGGGATGGACTAAGGACGTTGGCTAGGCTGCCGGTCACGGGCCGAAAAAAGTCACGGGCTGGGGATAGCAACGGGCCAAGACTAGAAACGTTAGCTAGGCTGCCGGTCACGGGCAGAAGGACGTGGGTTGGGGCTAGCAAACGGGCTGAGAATAGGCATTTCGGGGATGAAATTTCCTAAGGTGGGTGGATTGTGTGTAAAACCCACGATTCGAGTTAGGGTTTTATATTCAGAACCGGTCGGGTCGACCGTTATTTTTTCGAGTTGAGTCAGTTTCAGGACACGTGTACCGAGCCGATGCCAGTCGCGTGTATGAGCTATGAGGGTCATGCGTACCCAAGTATATGATGATAACGTCATGAACACAGCAGAACAGAATGAGTTATCAGATATATGAGAGTATGCCAGTCATTTTTTTATTATTTTTATATATAGTGGATCGTAGAATTAGTATTAGGCCGTTTACCGCGTTAGGACGCGTTCGGGCAGTCTGGGTGGGTTGTTAGTCATAGAGCATATCATTATAATATTGTGGTGTTGTTTGATTTTACGGGATTTTTTCCCGATTTTTATGAATTTTTTTAGGATTTAATACGACTTAGTTATTATACTTGACTCGAGCCGGAGACGAGTCAAGTATTATTTACAAAATTGCCACCAGCCCTTTTCTTCCTCTTCCCCGACCTTTTCTTCCCCAGACCTTTGCCGCGCGCCGCCCCTGTTCGCGCGCCACCGCCGCCACGGCCGACGCCGCCTGGCCGCCGACCGACGCCGCCCAGCTCCGCCACGGCATTGCCGTGCCGCCCCGACCAGGCCCGGCCACCATCGGCCGCCGCGACGCCGGAATCGCCACGCCTAGCGCCGCGGCTGCGTTTGGTCGCGTCGCGGATTCTGCCGCCGGCGACCGTCGCAGCCGTCATCCAGTGGTCGCCTCAGCACCGCCGACCACCCAGCGACCTTCCCCGACCGGAACGGAGGCCATCGCCGCCGTGGCCGGCCGATCTAGCGACCCATCGCCGTCGGCCCTGTTTTAGCCGTTTTCCGGCGAGCCGCCACCTCCGTTGGCCGCGTCGACCTCGTAGATGAGTCGGGCTCGCCGAGCCGGTTCCGAGGGTACCCAACACGACCCCTTTCCGACCAGTAGACGCCGCCGGCGATTGTCGCCGGAAAACCACCGGAAGTTGCCGGAAAACCGCCAGCAGCTGCCGGAAAACCGCCAGAAAATCGGAATTTCTGGAATTCGCCGGAATTCACCGGATCTTCCGTGGGGCTCACTCAGTGGTGCCCGATCGAGCTTCGGACGCCGATGAGCGCCGAATTTGAGCTCCGAGACGCGCGACGGAACCCTAGCCGTCGCCGATTGCCGACGACGTGAGGTATAATTACCTCCGATTGATTTATTTAAAATTGATGATAATTGTTAGCATAGCATGCTAGGGTTGATTAATTATTATGATGAATGTTAAGATTATGAATGAAGTAAACATGTGTATGATGTGATTAATGACTAATTAGGGATGAAATGATAAGTTACATGATGAGATTAAGTGTGAATGAAGGTTCAGTGATGTAATGAAGTAGATCAGGTCAGAGCATGATAAGTGACCACGGCATAAGTTATAGACACGTAATAAAATTAGTATGAATAGGATGAGCTAGGATTAATTAATTTTTATGATTTTCTGATTGTTATGTTGATGGATGCTTGCATTGTGATTTTGATGTTATTGAGTTTGATGCATCATTTAGTTAGCGGGCGTTAGTATTTAGTTTTGATGTGTAGGTACGGAGTAGGAGCTCGCCGCCTAGGTGCGATGACACGCTTGGAGCTTCTACCAGGTCCGTTTAGGACTCGTCTTGTTTTACGCTTTTCTATTGTATGTTTATGTTATTATTTGCAGGACGGGTTAAGTGGCGTTTTATTGGATCCCACTTAACTCGGGTCATTTAACCGAATATTTTCCGGATTAATAACCCCTCGAGGATGAGATCCCTCGAGGATGATTTCGAAAACAAGATCCACCACAAGTTGCCTTCGGGCCTATTATATGAATCCCTTCCCAGGCCTATATATATAGTTTTATCGAGTTTTCAGTGAGACGAGAGATGGAGAAACCGACTGCACGTACCATGCAGAGGATGCCGTGACAGTCAAAGCGGGCTCTGGATTAGTGCCAGCGGACTGTTCCATTCCCGAGGGATCCTGACAACTCCGCGTTTGAGTTCCTCACACCCGGAGAACGTGGAGGTTTACGGGTACTGTTTAGTACAGCGCATGTCCGGACTTGTGGTTCAAAGGGTACTAAAGGCGACTGCCTGAGAGTACTCGGCCTTCGTGCTCAAGGCCAGGAGAAATATGGAGGTAAGGAGAGGGCTTAGGATAAAGTTTCACGAGAAGTACTGAAAAAGAAGTGCTGAGAGTAGCACAGTACCAGCAGCGCAGTAAGTTCGGGATGCTACCGGGTCTGCAGCCCAGTGGCTCCTCAGTAGTGCCCTTCAGAGTGTTCTTGAGGAAGTATATGGTTTTCTTTCATATGAGAGTTTGCTCTCATAGCCAGCTTGTTATAGTTATTTTATTTTCCGGACCAGTAACACTTGTTACTGACGTGTTTCTTATACTATATGTAGGTAATAATCACGAGTTGGAGGAGCCAGCTTGGACGAAGGAGCAATGAGGTCTTGTACACACACATGTTAGATTTCTGAATGTTTAATATTGTGTTATTATGTTATTATATTGTGAATGACATGATTCAAATGCTTATGCATGACAATGATAGAATGTGAAATGATCAGAGTAGCGCAGCAAAAGTGTGATGGGTTAGGACCCAAAGTTCAGAGAATGATGAATATAATAGATTAGAAGTATGTGTGAATGCTATCGTTGCTATACGTATATATGTTTGAATATACGTATTTTGACAGGGTGGCCCCTAATTACATTTTTAGGGGAAATTCTGTCCCTTTTATTTCATAATTTTTACTAATTTTGATTGTAATTGTGTTAGTGTGAAGTTTAGGTTGCATGTCATCCATGTAGTATCATGTTAGGGTTTTATGAATTTATTCATGCATGACAAGTCGTATCTACATCTTAAGACGCCGAGATTGGATCCGTATGAGTTAGGTTCGGGTTAGCCGACCTAACCGGGGCCTCGTAACATGCCGGTTCGGTTCACGAGCGTGAACCGGATTTGGGAGTGTTACGTTGTGAGACTCCCTCAACTTGGTCCCACATCTAATACCTACTGGGAGAAGATCCTGTTTATAAGTGGGAATGGACTATAGATCTTTAACTTCCGGGGTACCGATTTTAAAGAAATGACTTAGCCCATTACGTTGCACTTTGGGCTAGGTCGTTACAAGTGGTATCAGAGCCGACCTGGTTCCGTGTTAGATGGTGGGCTGGATTAGAAACGTTGGCTAGGCTGCCGGTCACGGGCCGAAGGTCGTGGGCTGGGGCTAGCAACGGGCCAAGAATAGGCATTTCGGGGACGAAATTCCCTAAGGTGGGTGGATTGTGAGATCCCTCAACTTAGTCCCACATCTAATACCTACTGGGAGAAGATCCTGTTTATAAGTGGGAATGGACTATAGATCTTTAACTTCCGAGGTACCCATTTTAAAGAAATGACTTAGCCCATTACGTTGCACTTTGGGCTGGGTCGTTACAAATGGTATCAGAGCCGACCTGGTTCCGTGTTAGATGGTGGGCTGGATTAGAAACGTTGGCTAGGCTGCCGGTCACGGGCCAGAAAGGTCGTGGGCTGGGGCTAGCAACGGGCCAAGAATAGGCATTTTGGGGACGAAATTCCCTAAGGTGGGTGGATTGTGAGATCCCTCAACTTAGTCCCACATCTAATACCTACTGGGAGAAAGATCCTGTTTATAAGTGGGAATGGACTATAGATCTTTAACTTTCGGGGTACCCATTTTAAAGAAATGACTTAGCCCATTACGTTGCACTTTGGGCTGGGTCGTTACAAATGGTATCAGAGCTGACCTGGTTCCGTGTTAGATGGTGGGCTGGATTAGAAACGTTGGCTAGGCTGCCGGTCACGGGCCAGAAAGGTCGTGGGCTGGGGCTAGCAACGGGCTAAGAATAGGCATTTCGGGGACGAAATTCCCTAAGGTGGGTGGATTGTGAGATCCCTCAACTTAGTCCCACATCTAATACCTACTGGGAGAAGATCCTGTTTATAAGTGGGAATGGACTATAGATCTTTAACTTCCGGGGTACCCATTTTAAAGAAATGACTTAGCCCATTACGTTGCACTTTGGGCTGGGTCGTTACAATGTCAAAGCCTAAATATTGCTTTTAATAATTATGTATCATAGCCAGGATTGTGAAGGCTTTACATATTGTCGTGTTCAATTTTGGTAAAAAATTGATGTTTGAAGATCATTTTGTCATTTGAATGTTGTTATTACATTTTAATATTATTTAATGGTTTGGTATGAGTTGATTAAATTTAACCTTTTCCTTATATATAAGTTGTTTTATCATTTAATTTATTACATGTGCTTGACTTTACAATTGATGTATGCTTCTTAGTGGCAAAAGATTTATACTTTAATAGGGCAATTTATTCTAACCATTTTTAAACCAGGTTCAGGTTTTAACATGTGGTAACGGTCGGATTCGGGTTCGGGTAGGCTAAAACTTAAATTGGTAATGGGTGGGTTTGGTTTAATTAATGGGTTTAGTTTATGTAATACCCAAGCGAACCAAATCAGTATGCAATTAGCGATGTCAACCTCCAAGCACTCTGCCCGCTTTTCAATCTCAGTGAATTACCCATTTTTGGATACCCAGGTTCCAAACTTCCAAGTTGGCTGGAGTCTCCTCCCTTTCTGGTTTGCATAAACTCTCCCTCCATGGATGTTTCGGTCTGTACCACTTTGCCGGAAATTGGCAAGTTACCAGAGCTTCGGAAGACTTGCCACCCTACCCACCGGACCATCATCTGGTGCGTAGCAATATTTCTGCATTTTAAGTGTCCTTTCTCATTCAATTTATTCAATGTGAATGTATCTGAATTCTCATTTTCTTTGTTAATCATACTAATTCATGTCTTGCTATTATTGCCTGTTAAATCAAGGATCCTCTAGCTATAGATGAGTCTCCGGCAATCTTCCGGTGGTAAATAGGGCTCCACAATAACAAGAACGTCACATAGGCAAGAACATATCTCTCTTATTATTCTCAATATAATTTATTTACATGATTAACAGAATTAAATTGAGTTGTAATGCGTGA
>JAURVB010001087.1:0-19561 GCA_033002965.1 Piper betle
ACGGCAGCGATGGCCACCAACGGCGGCGTCGAGTGCGGTTGGGGCGGTCGATCGCTCCGATCAGACCCACGGCCGGCCTCGACGGCGGCGCTAGGCAGGGGGAAAGGTAGGGGAAGTTGAGGGGAGAAGCTCCGACGTCATGGCGGCGGCGGTCTGGCGTAGATGGCGGCGGAATTGCGTCGGGAGCGGCTGTGAAATCGTGGCAATTTCCTGCGTTGCGACGGCTGGACGGTGGCCGGGCGTGGTCGAGGTACCAAGGCGACGGCACGGCCGGGTTAGGTGGCGTCGATCGGCGGCGAGGTGGCGTCGACGGCAGTGGCAAAAGTCAAGGGTGGCGACGGTGAAGACGTCGGGGTTTGGGGGAGGTGAAAAAGTCGGGGTTGTGGAGGAGTGGCAAACTTGTAAATAGAACTTGACTCGACACCGGCTCGAGTCCAGAATAATAACTAACTCAGAATAAATCCCAGAAAAAATCCAAAAAAATTGGGGAAAATCCCATAAAATCAAACAACACAACACAACATCCAAATGACATGTTGTATAATTAATAACCCACCCGAATACCATCTAACGCGTCCTAATGCGTTATTCGACCTAAACTAATTCTATGGTCACAACATAAAAAAATAAAATCATCAATTGTATACTCTTATATCTACTGATAACTCAGTTTGCTGATGCGTATCTGACGCCATCATCGATACTTGGGTATATATGAACCCTCATAGCACGTGCGCACGGTCGGCCTCGGCCCTGCACACGTGTTCTGAAAGCTGAACCGACTCGAACTACGGTCAAACCGATCGGCTAATGACTATAAAACCCTGACTCCAAGTCGCGGGTTTTACATCTTCATTGTGATTGCTAAATAAAAATAATAATTTTATTTGCAAATATGACATAATATAATGTTAAATACATAGTAATTTTAGTGTGTAGTTTGTTCATTATTTTTTGAGATGTAATATTTCTAGTTCATCATGTATATAAGAATTAAAATATTGTAGTATACATTAATGTTGGCTGATGAAAAAAGCTTTAAGTAAAATGAATTCTTTTTAGTGTAAGAATACAATCACAATAAAGTAATTAATGTTTAGAAAATTTATTATTTGTACTCTAGGTAAGTAATAAATAAAATACATACTCTTATATTATGTTTTAGAGATTTTACTAGAAAAGGACATTTTTTTATATTACATAGTAGTGGAAGAACCAAAACTAATTAACAAAAAAGAAATATTTTTTGATAATGATAAAATTTCCTCTCTTCTTCTTAAAAAGAAAATTTATTTTTTTCAACATAATGGACGCAACTCACTATATGGCCATGCCCCCAAGTGTCAGGCACGGCCAAGGGCCGCCACCCCGGGAAACTTAAAGGGACATTATAATTAATTAGACTCGATTTGCGTAACACCCTTTCCGAATTCTTGTATCTCGAATTTCGCAGTGTTTGACCTTTTGGGTTAGCTGGATCTGCCACATGACCTACCATCGTGGTCTGATGTGCTTGATGAAGTCTCGTTGCATGATTGAGCATCCCTTCGATATTAGGATTGATGGGGAGTGATTTCCTGTCGGGTTTTCTGGTTGTTAAAACGCTCCGCACGATCTCTGGCGGGTTGGAGGAAGAAGAAGTGGATTCAGGAATAATGGAGAGAAGAACAAAGTAACAGATCAAGGAATTAAGATCTCAGTGATATGAAAAAAGTGAAACAACACAAGACCCAGAAGGAGGGATGGAAAGTGGATAAAGTGTGACCGTAAAAGTGTAGAGGAGGGGGCATATCAAGTCAATTGCAGAGAAGAAGACTCGGAAAAGAGGAGAAATGCGAAATGCAGGACTAAGTCACCAAGGGATACAATTGCATGCTTGATGTAATAGAGCCGATCCATGTATATATATATATATATATACTTAAATATATATAATATAATATTCTAAATTTTTTCATATGAAATAATTATATTGATTGATAGTCCAAAACATTCCTAATATATAAAAACTAGTCCCTGACCCATGGATGGCGTTATATAATTTTTAGTTATTTATTATTTTTATATTTGACTATTTTCAAGTGATAAAAATTTAAAGTAATTTAGAATATAAAATATTTCACTAAATTTTTTCTATAATATTTATTTATATTATTTGATTTATTTTATGGTAAATATGTATTTATTATAATCTTGTATATTATAATTATTTTAAAAATTGTAATACAATATTATTTATTAATTATTCAGTATTTATTAATTCAAAACAATCATAAATCTACTTACTTAAGAAAACTTAGAATGGGGTTTGTCTCAGATGATTTTGATTTTTTACTTCTAATTGTAATAATGAAAAAATAAATTTGTTATTTAATTTATATTTATGAATAAGAAATAAAAAAATAATATCATAAAATATTTTAATATATGTGGCAAATCCTAAGTAAACAAAGACGAGGTTGTAAATAAGAAATAAGAGGTAGTATTGTAAAATACTTGAATGGCACGTGGGGGTACCATATTAAAAGTCTTCGGTTTTATATATTACTATAAATATAAATAATTATTTAATAAGTTTAAAACCTTAATATCTTCAATATGTTTGCTAAATAAAGATAATAATTTATTTGCAAATATGACATAATATAAAGTTAAATACATAATAATTTTACAGTGTAATTTGTTCATTATTTTTTGAAATGTAATTTTTCTATGTAAGCATGTATAAAAGAATTAAAATATTATAGTATACATAAATAATGTTGGCTGATGAAAAAACTTTTAAGTAAAATACATACTCTTATATTATGTTTTAGAGATTTTACTAGAAAAGAAGGACAATTTTTTATATTACATAGTGGTGGAAAAACCCAAACTAATTACCAAAAAGAGGGGAATTTTAATGATAAAATTGCCCTTTATTTTTTAAAAAGACTTATATTTTAACCGAGTGGTCAGTGACCATTATCACCATGCCCCCTAAGGCTAGGCACAGCTAAGGGCCACCACCCTGGGGGCATGACATTGGCACGTCTCTGCCCAAGGACAACCAAGTCTCACCCTTCCCGGTGGCAACAAAGTTAATTATTTTTAAAAATTTAAGACAATTCATAATTTTCCTTTTTTTTTGGTAATTATGATTGATTCTTCCACTGACTAGTAATACAAAAAATTCATCCCCTTTTTGGCAAGAAAATTTATAGTTTAAGTTAAGCATATAAACTTATTTTAATATGCATAAGATTATATAAATGATCAATAAGTTTTATAGACTATGAACAATGGGCAATGACAATTGTAGAGAGAAAAGGCAACATCTTGGCAATTGCGGGAAAATGTGTTAGCCACTAGGGACAGCAATTGCTAGGGCAAGGAGGGAGATGAAGGGTGGTTGGAGATGCATGTGCTCATCTGTGATCACAATTGGGGAGATGGCACTCAGTACCGGTGAACAAGAACGAGGGCATGAAAGATCATGATCGGTGGAGAGCAACATTTCCACAATAATAAAGGGGAGAAGAGGGTGATTGAGGTCAAAAGTGTTGGAAGACGAAGAACATTGAAGGTAGATAACAATCGACAGATAATAGTGATATTCCTTATTGGTGATTAGGGTTGATTTAGAATTATTACCTTAATTACGCTACCAAAAAGGGTAGGATTCTCAATAAGTTAATTCCAATAAATATCTTCATCATATATATTTGATATATTCCTCTAACATTCCAAGTTGTATTTTTGTTTTTCTTCCTTCGTTTTAACAACGATTGTGTTATAAACCTGTTAACTAACATATTCAATCTTCAAACCAGCAGCAGGACTAACAATATATTTTGATGAATGACAAATTCGAGTTGATTAGGATCACAAACATCTGTTAAAGATGCATCATACAACGATTCCATACAATTACCCGCTTAAAATGCTTTTCCCACAAGCTGCATAAAATACCTTTTACTACCTGTATTTAACATATTATTTTTGAAAAAAATAGTTTTCCCAACATGGATCCACCCGCCACCCAGCCTAAAATCTTTTGAATATTGCCAAATTCTATAAAAGAAGTGTAGAAGTTTGGACAAATATATACATATATAATTGTATTATATGTTATTCTTAAGGATTGAAACAAAATTAAATTAGCCTAATAAGGTTAAGGTTTGTGGATTAGAGGTATTTAATACGAGTGTGGAACTATATATGTCTAGACCCATTTTTCTAATTTCTATTTTATGATGCGCTAAAATAAAAAAATAGAAACTTGAAGGGTTATACAGGGTTATGGTCCCCAAAATTTATAATACGGTTATTTCCTAACACCCTATCAGTTAGAAATACAAACTCCTCTCTAGAGAACAGTATAGTACAATTTTGGAAGATTTAATCACTTCCCAAACTACAGTAATGGATTTTGGTATGTTTTATTTCTGTTGTTAAATTTTATTATCTCGGTGATTTGACTTGAAGGAATAGTCATTTTGATGATTTATAATCTGGTTAAAATTTCCAACAATGGCAACAATTTGTTTTTCAAAATTTTACCAATGCAATCCTCAAGAACAAGACAAACCACCCAATCAGCTCTTCATCTCACTTAGACATAAATATTTGAAAGTAAAAATAAATAAATAAGTGATGGGATCTGTGATGATCTAACTCAGTTGGACTGAGGATCAACTCCTTCCCCTTGCCATGCTTGTTGTTCTGCTTAGTTGGTGCCATCGATGGATCCAAAAACAGAGGATCAAGCAGAGTTTCAATTCAAATCGAAGAGAAACTTAGGTGTTTGGGAAGAAACTGGTGGAGAAGAAGAACAAGAATAGCTTCTTGATCAAGAAACGAAATTCAATTCAGTAATTCAAAAGTTACACAATTCACCTCCTTTCCCGCCTTTTATATACATTCAAAATTATGCAATTACTATTTTACCCTTCCCCATTCCAACTAACATAACTACCTTCCCTTTCCTCCTTCCAACCTACAATACACACACCAAATACCTCCCCTCAAAAGAAACAACCTTGACCTCAAGGTTGTATCATCTCTTGATCTGCTTCCACGTCCTGTATAAAGCTTTCAGGAAATTGTATTGCTGGTATTGACGAATGAACTCTTGTATCTGCGTTGATTGAAGCTTTGAGCTGAGAAATATGGAAGACATCGTGGATTTTACATTCTGGTGGTAACTTCAATCTATAAGAAACTGCTCCAATGCGTTCCACAATCATAAAAGGTCCATAGAACTTAGCTGCCAATTTTGTAATTCTCCTTGTTCTTAGAGATGATTGTCTATAAGACTGTAATTTGAGGAATACGGATTGTCCCACCTGAAACTCTACATCTCTTCTCCTCAGATCATGATGTTGTTTCATGCGCAGTTGAGCACTCTTCAGGCTTTCAGTTAATTCATTTAACAATTGATCCCTATTGCGCAATAGCAAATCTACTTCACCTGACTTTGCTGAACCTGGAACATATGTCAGTAAATCTGGTGGTTGCATGTTGTAAATTGCTTCGAAGGGACTCATCTGAATGGAAGATTGGAAGCTAGTATTATAACAATACTCTGCCCATGCCAACCATCTCACCCAAGTTTGAGGTCTGTCCCCAGCAAAACATCTCAAGTATTGTTCCAAAATCTTGTTGACTGCTTCAGTTTGTCCATCCGTCTGTGGATGATAAGCTGAGCTGTAGTTAAAAGCTACACCTTGCAACCTGAACAACTCATTCCAGAATTGGCTTGTAAATATAGCATCTCTATCACACACAATGGACTTGGGCATTCCATGCAACTTGAAAATGTTTTCAAAGTATATTTGGGCAATAGAATTTGCTGTAAAAGGGTGAGTGATTGCAACGAAATGACTGTATTTTGATAACCTGTCCACCACCACTAGGATAGCATCTTTCCCTTGGCTTTTTGGCATTCCAGTGATGAAATCCATTGATACCCCAGTCCAAATTTGCTTTGGTATTGGCAAGGGTTGCAACAGGCCTGCAGGTGTTAATGAAGAAGATTTAAATCTCTGGCAAACATCACAATTCTTCACATGAGTCATCACATCCTGAGCCATTCGAGACCAATAAAATATTGCTCTCAACCTTTTAAGGGTTTTCCTAATGCCTTCATGTGTTCCATCATGAAATTCCTTGATAATAATGGGAATCAGCTGCATTTGAGACTCCAAATAAATTCTACCCTTGTAAAATAAGATGTCCTCTCGAATAATCCAGTGTGATGACAGTTCCTTGGCAGCACATTTCTTAATTAAAGATTGGATCACATCACTGTCAACATAAGCTCTCTTAATTTCTTCCAACCATCTTGGAATGGGTGTAGAAATAGCAGCTAAGAATCCTTCATTTCCACTATCTTGATCCGGAGTAAGTGCACCTGTTTTTGATCCTTTTCCTTTCCCTGTTTGACAATCATCCATTCGCATTGACTCAAATTGTCTTGAAAGAGCATCAGCCACTTTGTTTTCCTTACCAGGTTTATATTCTATGGTGAAATCAAACCCTAAAAGCTTGGTTAACCATTTCTGTTGAGCCACAGTGTGGATTGGTTGCTCCCATAAAAATTTCAAACTCGAATGATCAGTTCTTACCACAAAAGATCTTCCTAACAGATAATGCCTCCACTTCTGGACTGCCAGGACTAATGCCAACATTTCTTTTTCATAAGTTGACATGGGGACATGGCGTCCATGCAATCTCTTACTATAAAAAGCAATAGGTTTACCTTCCTGCATCAATACAGCTCCAATGCCACTTCCACTAGCATCACACTCAACTGTAAACGGTAATGCAAAATTCGGCAATGCCAACACTGGAGCATGTGTAAGAGCTATCTTTAATTTCCCAAAAGAGTCTGCTGCCTCTTGATTCCAGTTAAACGCATTTTTTTAAGCAAGTCAGTTAATGGAGCTGCAATCACACCAAACTGATTTATAAATTTTCTATAATATCCAGCCAGCCCTAAAAAACCCCTTACCTGCTTTACAGATCTTGGAATTGGCCACCTTTCAATTGCTGCAATTTTCTCCATGTCAACACCCACTCCATCTTCTGAAATCATATGCCCTAGATATTGTATCTTTCTCATTCCAAACTGACATTTTTCCTTTCGAGCATACAATTCATGAACTAACAGCTTGTTTAAAGCCTGTTTGATGTGTTCTAAATGATCTGTCCATGATCTGCTGTATATTAATATGTCATCAAAGAAAACTAGAATGAACTTCCTGAGATATTCATCAAAGACATCATTCATCAAGGCTTGAAAAGTAGAAGGAGCATTGGACAATCCAAAGGGCATGACCTTAAACTCGTAATGTCCCTGATGTGTTCGAAATGCAGTCTTATGCACATCTTCTTCATGCATTCTAATTTGGTGATAACCTGATCTTAAGTCCAACTTTGAGAAATAAGATGAACCATACAACTCATCCAGCAATTCATCAATATTGGGAATTGGAAATTTGTCTTTTATGGTGATCTTATTCAAGGCTCTATAGTCAATGCACATTCTCCAACTGCCATCTTTTTTTAACTAACAACACAGGTGATGAATATGGACTTGAGGTTACTTGTATAACTCCTCTGGCCATAAGATCCCTAACCTGTTTTTCCAATTCACTTTTCTGAAAGTATGGATACCGATAGGGTTTCACAGCTACTGGTCCTGTCCCTTCCTTCAATGTGATTCTATGATCTTGTATTCTTTTTGGAGGTAGCTTTGTTGGTATTTGAAATACAGCTTCAAAGTGATGCAACATTTGATTCAACTGATTCATTTGTACCTGCTGTAAGTCATTCTTTTGTGGTTCTGCTATCGAATTGTCAGTCAGCTGTAAACTCATTAATATCCCATGCTTCCTCTTCTTGATAATACGTCTCATTTGCTTTTTGTCACAAATCTGCCCTCGAGGGCTGTGTAATCCTTGTATTTCAACATTCTTTTGGTGATCTTTGAATGACATTGTTAATAATTCAAAATTCCAAATGATGGATCCTAATGTCTTCAGCCACTGAATCCCCAACACCACATCGAATTCTTCCAGCTGTAGCACGAAAAAATCAGTTATTATCTTGTGTGTTGGTAAATCCAATGTGATTCCCACACATTTTCCCCCACAACTCATTTGTTCTCCATTTGCTACTTGCACCTTCATGCTGCCCCTACTCTGAATTGGTATGTTTAATTTCTGCACTACCTTCTCATTCAAAAAATTATGAGAACTTCCTGAATCAATGAGAATAGATACCTGTTGTCCACCTATTCTTCCCAACATCCTCATGGTATTCAAAGTGGACATTCCAGTCAGGGCATTCAAGGATATAGCAGGTACAGCAGAGTTTGATACCCCTTCAGATTTTTCAGCCTCACTCCCCTCGTCATCTGATCCATCTTCATCAGGTACCACTTCAATCCAGAATAATTGTTTACACTTATGTCCCACAGTATATTTCTCATCACATTTGAAACAAAGTCCCAATTCTTTCCTTTCTTGCAACTGTTTCATTGTGAATTTCCTTTGTCCCAAGTAGTCATTGTGAATACTTTTATTGTTCACCTTTTCTCCAGTACCAGGGATAGGAACTTCACTTTTCCTGCCCCCCATTGAACTGCTTTCCATGTTCCATTTCATCATTTTTCCAGCTTGTCTATTCTCCCGAACAAACTTATGCTCAAAGTGTTTGGCCAAACCTTGAGCATCCAGCAATGATGTTGGCTTCTGCGATTTCACCTCCAAACGTAGCTGATCTTTTAGTCCACAGGTATAACTGCTTATCTTTTGTTTTTCTGTCATACTTCCAGCTCGAGTGGCTAATCTATTAAACGTGAGTGTATACTCTCTCACAGAGGTATCTTGCTTCAATCGTGTCAAATCTCCATAAAAATCATCATATTCAGTAGGTCCAAACTGTAAATTCATTGCCTCTTTCAGCTGATCCCAATCAAACTCTCCTTGTTGCTCCTGGAACATGTCAAACCATATTTGTGCATCATCTTCCATATGGAAGCTGGCCAGATCCACTTTGAGATGTTCCTTAATTCTATGCAGCTTAAAATACTTATCACATCGGTTGAACCAGGGTATAGGATCCTTAGTGCCATCATACTTAGGAAAGGACATTTTAGATCCCTTCAAACAATCATCCTGAGCACTCGAACTGCTGCAATCATTCCCCATTCTAATTGTGTTCCCCAGCTTTTCACCATTTTGTGGAATTGATGATCGAATCTGAGATTTTTCCTTATCTGCAACAATTCTGTCACCAAACATCCTAGGAGTATGCATTTCTACACGATCTTTCATTCCATTATCAGTTTTATCATCAATATCAATTCTAGAATTCAGTAACCTATCAAATTTTGCAGTCATTTCAGAAAAAACAGATAAGAGTTGAGCTTGGACTTTCCTCATTTCAGCCATTTCCGTGGCTCTTGGTGATGAATCTCCTCTTCCCTCCTCCTGCTCTGATACCAATTTGTGATGATCTAACTCAGTTGGACTGAGGATCAACTCCTTCCCCTTGCCATGCTTGTTGTTCTGCTTAGTTGGTGCCATCGATGGATCCAAAAACAGAGGTCAAGCAGAGTTTCAATTCAAATCGAAGAGAAACTTAGGTGTTTGGGAAGAAACTGGTGGAGAAGAAGAACAAGAATAGCTTCTTGATCAAGAAACGAAATTCAATTCAGTAATTCAAAAGTTACACAATTCACCTCCTTTCCCGCCTTTTATATACATTCAAAATTATGCAATTACTATTTTACCCTTCCCCATTCCAACTAACATAACTACCTTCCCTTTCCTCCTTCCAACCTACAATACACACACCAGGATCATCTCTAAGCCGCTCCCTGCACAATCCGAAAGCTAAAAACAAACCTTGCTTTGAAAAAAATGAACAATCTTTGTTTCCTAGTAGGGCGACTTGTTCAATTCATTTTTGTAAATTATTAAAAAACAATTAGCTTGAAGAAGCATAATCAGTCCAACTGAACAGAGTTTTCTAATGTTTCCTTCCTTTTGTTATTTTGTAACAAATAAATAGTCAGCTTAAATATTGCAATCAAACTAAGAAATAACCGTTATTACAACACACCCAACAACTTTCATTCCAATAAATGAATGGGGGGAAATATACATGTTTCTTACATATAGTTATATAAATAAATGAAAAGAATTATAGAGCCTGATTAGACTCGATTTAGGATGAAGTGAGAGGAGATTCAGGAGAAGAAGAGCTTAGCAGCTTCCATAAAATTTTTTACAAATTTTATTTTACCTTCTTCAATTTATGATATGATAACATAATTTTTCATATATATATATATGTGTGTGTGTGTGTGTGAGTGTGTGTGTGATAGTAGAAACTATATATAGGGTTGAAAGGTACCTGACCGGATCTGAAAATATCGGTTTCAGATCCAACTTTTAGGTCTTGGGCCTAGGAGTTACCCTTTTTATTAATACCTATTTCATATTAGGTCTAGTTCGGGCCTCAATGGACCCCACCTTTTAGTACCCGAACCTAAAAATATTTAATTTTAGTTTTTAAATTTACTTTTACTTTATATAATATTGTATTATATAAAAATATTTTTTACAATTTTTTTATACGTAAATTATAAATAAGAATAATAGTCATAATATACTTGAAATTCTTGTGTATATTTATATAAATGTATGGAATATATTTATATAAATTTTTGTGTATATTTTGGTAAAATAGAGGAAGAACTTAATAATAACAACAAATAAATATGAGGACAATGTTAATACAGTAATATGAGATACTTGATTAAATATACATAAGGCAGGATGAAACTTAAGACCTTATTCTTTACTAATACTTACTAATAATCTCCGCTATGGAGTCCCAACACGTGAGCCTCTATTTAACATGAAAACCCAAAGAGATATATAGAAACCTTTATTTTATGAAAAATGATTTAAGTATATTCAACATCCACATTCACAATCTATGTCCTTATATAATTACCCAAGTTAGATTTTTTAAATCATAACACCTAACTCTTATTTCATAAGGTGAATGGAGAATGTGCACATGGCATGATTCTTATTTTATTTCGCTTCTCTCGTTCTACTATCCACTTTAAATGCGGCAACAATTACACCTGAGAGGGGACTATATAATGTATATTACCATGTCGTTTGTTCTCTATTGACATACTGCACCTTAATGTACTAACAAGGAAACCATGCTTGCGAAGCTCACCCATACTGCACCTTAATGTTTTCACCAAAAACATATTCCACTTCAACGCTATGCTTTTCTCATCGGAAGCTTAGGCTATCTCAAATGGAAAGTCCTCGGTGGCGAAAACTTCCCGCCAGGCAAAAGTGTCAGTCAATTCCGATTGGACTTACAACCACTAAACTATATATATATATATATTAAAGACGATCCAATCATTGTATCCGGCTGTGTCCGAAGCGTTGTGTCCGAATTTGACCGACTAAATATTGCCAAATTAAAACAAACAAAAACTATGAATTTATAACATTATTGGTATTTTTAAATTTCATTACCAAATCAACATTGAAAATTAGTAAATATATCTAATTGATATGAGAGAAACCAATAAAATGAAAGAGAAAATTGATTATATATAAATAAGGTATTAGTTCTATTGGGAGAAAATTTAGCATTTATAGCTAGAAAATGATTAGATAGTATACTAAATTGGGAAGAAAATAAATTCTTATATTGACCAATAGATAACAGTGTTGACCATGATTGACTCGACCGAAGAATTTTGACGGTAGATAGCTTGATTTTTATCCAAAAAAATTAGGCATAGATAAACAATGCCTTTGTAAAACTCGGGTTCTCCGCAAGGTTTTTAAGTCAATTCAATTATTACCCAAATCGGGTTAGTAAGGTCTACCCTTTTTCACCATGATTCGTGTATGATATGATATATCTTTGCCCTGCCTGCACCTCCCTCAGCTTTGGTACCCCGTTCGACTGCCCGTAATCTCTAAAACACCTAATGTTTTTACCAAGGACTTTTTCAATCAAAACTATACCATGAAAAACATCCACAACTTCTTTCCCTTCTTAGTGAAGATCTTACCAAATTTGATATATATACTTCTAAATTTAACTATGCCCTTTGAAAAGCTTCAGCCAATAAAGAGGCAAACTTCTATCATCATGCTTTACATAGGTAGTATTAAATGTTTAAAATATATAATATTTACCCATATTTTTAATATAATTTTGTATTTCTTAGGTATAAACATTATTAATTTAGTGATATTTTTTATTATATTCTAGTTAATTAATATTTTATTAGATATGCATAATTTTGGTGTTTCAATGCAGAAAAAATGAATAAATTAAACTTTGAATTTAATTGGTCATGACAATTGGCCCCACCCAATGGCTACAATTTATGGTATTCAATAGAGTCGAATAGTTGAAAACTTGAAGGGACATTATAATTAATTAGACTACGTCGATTTGTGAACACTCTCTTCGAATTCTTGTATTTCCACTTCTATATAAAAAGGTGGTCATTTGTTATTATCATATTTCATATCTTGGCTTCGAAGTGTAGTGAAATAAATAGTTTTAGTTTTTGTAATTTCTTTCTCTTTCATAGTAAAAATTAGTTTTTTATATTATTTTCTATTTTTATTATGAAGTAGTTTTTTATTTCGTTTTAGAGAAGAGTGGAATTTAATATGATTTAATTGAATTTATTTCAAGCTTTTATTCTTTCATTCAATCGGAATGTTTGAATTATCACATTTTTAATGATAAGAATAGATTGATTACCTATTTCTTAGATCACGAGGTTTAATTAGATTTCGGGAGAAATTAATTAGTTGTGGTCGGAAGATACACAACACTATATGTGATTGTAAGGTAATTTTTAATGCATTATTTTGTTAATTAATCAATTATCATCGAGAGGTAGAAATTGAAGCAAAATAATAGAAGTATAAAGGAGCGAGAGCCACCATATCATATAATTATCTTAGATAGACAATCCGAGGGAATAAAAGATAAAGAGTAAGATTTGATGAAGATTAAATTCATATTAAGAGAAATTCGACTCTAGAGCGTTTTATAATTTTAACGAGCGAGTTTTATAATTTTAACGTTGCTTTTAATTTAAAATTATTATTTAGATTTAGTTAAGTCAATCATTTTTATTTTGTTCCTCACTTTATTTTTTTTAATTAATTATAAAAAATTAATCTCCTTGTGGGACAATACTTAATTCAATTTTATCATTATATTACTTATTTCGACCAACCGTGTATACTTGCAAGTCATTGAAAATATTCGAACAGGTAGTTTTATAAAAGAAAAGAAAAACGAATGAATGGCATCAAAGAAGCATGTCAGATTAGATTAAGAGAAGCCCTAATTGATCATCTCCTTTTAAAAACTGCAAGTATTATTGGCAAGTTATTGGTATACCACGCACCATAGGCGACAATGTTAGGTCAACTAGGCAAGGATGAGGAGGTTCAATTATTTGGAGATGGATGTAGACAAGTTATAGCACATCACCCTTTCCAATCCAAAACAGCACCTACCCATCTGACTTTGGCAAAAACAAGCAAAATGAAGTGCTCAAGTCATGGCATTCCTCTCTGTGGATTCAAGCTCAAGTTCAAGTCAACGAAAGAATTCATCAGAGAAAAAAAGAGAGAATTTATGATTTTGGCGTTAGTTTCAGAAGGAAAAATTGCACAACATAAATGTCATAGAATACATGAGAATTTAGTAAAGCCGCAAAAGGATGGACACAAAAAAATAAAAAACTCGAGTAAAACTAATTCACACATATGCACACAAGGTATTGGTCTTACTTTGCAGCTGTAGTACATAGTATACAACGCATTCGGCGCACACCGGATGATGCCTCTTCTTCGTATTCATCTCCATCTTCAGCGTCTGAGTTACTTGCAGAATCGGAGGAAGAGTCAGCAAGGCAGGGAATGTGGTAAGCATGGCAACAGAAGAAAACAATGGCAGAACGGTTTTGAACTGAAAGAGCATCAAAGCAGATGCAGCACCGAAGGCCACCCCTTGTTCTCAACTTGACATTCAGTGTCTTTGCCCCATTCACGGGTCGGTGAAGGCCCTCTTGACTATCTCTATCATTTGCTTTCTTGGCCGCGTTCTTCATCCTCCAAGCTACATAGGTAAACAGCATGGCGCGCCTCTTTGTAATACTTTACAAGAAGATTTACACAATCTGTCTGTTCAGATCCAATTAAAGGATATTAAAGAACTTCCAATCAGCCAACAAAGCACTTTTCCAAACATATTCAGGAATCAGTTCTAGACGTACCTTAAGAATATCATTGCATCCATGTCTCAAAGAAGTTTCTGTACGGTAATCTGTGACAATTTTCACCAGGCGATCCCTAAGCCTGGAGAAGGGTTCAGAAAGAATAACCAAATAAGCTAATAGATTATAGAAAAAGCAGCCACGTATTTCATCAAGTTTATGCACATGACTATACTTATAGTAAAATAACTAGCGGAATGGAGCATCTTCACTTTACATAGAGGTCCTAAATTATCGGTTTCCACCTTTTTCCAAGCTTAAATCAAATTCACTCAATTAAATAGCAAAAAGTGATTAAATATCTAACTAAAATATATAGAAACACTAAAAGCAAAACCATGATACAAATTTGATGAGCAGAAACAAGGTACTCACCTTGGAATCTGTAAGCCATTTGGGACCAATTTAACAATATACAGTGGATCAAGATTTCCAACAGTGTGCTCCAATAGAACACCCACCTGACAAAAATAATCAATATCCACATATAAAGGAGCCCGAATGAGGGGAAATTTGAATACATATTTCAAAATTTTTAACAGGCACCATTTCTGGTTTGCGGAGACACTGCTTAACAAGCTCCTCCCATAGTTCATCATCATGCTGCATTGATATAAAATCAATTGCCTGCAAGTAGAAACAAAACTTAAGATACCTGAACCATGATGTCAGAAGGCAGGTGAAGGAAAGGAACAAAGAAGAATACAGACTTCCTGCATGTCCTCTAATTTGTTTATGATAACAGATAGAGCCTTTTTGTATTCCCCATTCTGCCCAGAAGGAAGACCTGCTCCCTAAGTAGATCTCTTTTGAGACATATTTCGTATGCCTGTCAAGATAAACACAAGTATAAGATATACATTTGAATGGTTCAGCCTCAACAATATTAAGTCATTGTAAACCTTATCAAGATTGTAATGCTGACTACTTCGAAGGAAGGGTAAAAGCATCTCTGGTTCATATTCTGCATAGAGCTCTACCTATTTAACCAGAGAAGAATGTCATAGGTAAATCAAAATGAAAAGATCACATAGCAAGCAGACAATGGAAAACATGATAATAGTGGACATATAGAGGGGCATATCACCTGTAAATCATGAAATTCTTTCCCCGCATAAGGGCTGTCAAATAGTGAACGGAGATATAAGTGCATAAAGTACCTAGAATTACACTTTTCATTGGCAGCCATCATTTGGGAAATGACTTCTGAGGGGGAATCTGTGTTCAATAAATAATGAAATTGCTCGTTTGGAATCCAATAAAACTAATGGAACTACCTGTAGAGAATTCAAGGTAAATGAAGCAATTCATGAGCACTTTCGCTGACAGAAGCTATAACCACAGATTCAAAAGCAAACTACTGCATGAAGCAACAAGTCCAGGAACAGAAATAAAATTATGATGACAATCAATTATTCTATATAGCAATACCTTGTCATGAACAGCATCTTGCAAATTGTACTTTGTAATTAAGTCAAATGTCTCTGGCTTCAATAACTGAATACAAAAATAGCAAATAAGATAGCATAATGAATTCTTAGCAGAAATTTAGAATTTTTTTTAAAAAACAAAGGTTAGTAGGGAGCATGCAAAAAAAAACAGTCACCATTTCATCATGACAAACACAAGTGAATGTAGCAAATGGTGCTTAATACAAGGGAGTACTTAGATTAGACTAAACATAAATACAATCAAGCAACCATGGGAAAAAAAGCTAAAAATAGGGCAGAAGCAGGCTTGAAAGCAACATCCACATCCAAAACACCTAATCCTTTCATATTTTCTTGAAAATAACGTGAAAATAAGAAAAAGAAGAAACTTCTGAAATTAAGTAAGTCCTGTGTGAGGCCCACCAATAGTTGGTAGTGTGGCTTCTAATGGTTCATATTTTTTTATTTTTGGAAAGCATGATGCTTAAAACAGTGTCGGGAAAAAAACATCGTAGGAAACATGTATTTGTACATACAGGTACTGAACAAGTATATCAAGATCAGCCTGGTATATAGCTTAGCCCTGGAACTAGATCCAACTCACCAGCTAAGGCACAACAATCTAAAATATGCTCAAACAAGCCTCAACACAATGAATTACAACTGGGTTAAACAGGGAAACTGGTGCAGTAATGCAAACGTCATTCCTCACAACCTGAGGATATTTTTGAAAAATACATGTGCATCCTACTGCACAAAATTTCAACATGAGCATCACATTTATGACTGCAAAAGGCAAATTACTTACATCAGCATACAATGCTAGTGCTCGCTCATGTTGTGCATTCATAATGTATAGCTCCGCCAGTGCCTGCAAACAAACAACTCAATAATGCTTCCTGATTTTGTGAAGAAAATGAAAATTGTTGACAAAATGATAGATTTTAAAAGTTCAGTACTAGATAATTGATGCAGTGTATTCACATAACATCCTTTACTGGTACGAAAATTACACCTTTTACTAGTATGAAAGTTTTGAAAAGACCAAAGAATAAGATGCATTACATTTACTAGGGTATTTACAGTTCAGTTTAACTCGTAAGCCTATAAATATAAGGCCATCTCTTTGCAAAAAAAAAAGAGTTTCGGATGAATTGACAACGGCCAAGTGCCCTTTTATCTTTTAGCTTTTGTTATGTAAGAGTAGTTGTTAATTTAGCAATTCTCATGGCAAGTTGCATTAAATTGGTTATCGGAACCTGTTCTGCATGAAATTGCTAGAAGCTTTGGTTTGGATAGGCCTGTTTCTTACTAAATTTCATTACACGTTGTCTCCAGAGGACAACCGTGCACCAATAACTTAGAATGTACATTGAAGATCAAATCTGCAATGTTACAATTAAACCTATAAATAAGGTAGACAAAGAATGGGGACAAAAGAAGGAAAAAGACTTAGGCAAACAAAAGTATTAATCCAAAGGCTAGAATCTACGTCTTCCTTCTCAGGTCTCATAGCAGCCTCATGAACGTCTCTAAATGAGACCTCATAGCTCTTTACAGAGAATTAGAAGAAGATCAAGCATAAAATGGTGAAATCTCATCCAAGATAGTTCGTGGAACCCTCCCATGATTGACCCATCTCTTAAATCTCTTGAGATCACTAGTCATGATGTTAACAATATCAACAAATTCCCTAGTTATCAAGTAGATCTCATATAAAGTCTTCTTGAGATCTTACAAAAACATCCTCTTTAGACAATTCATGCAATAACCCACGAGTTGAGACAGAAAGACTCGGTTGACAGTTCCCTATAAATGTGTATGGATAAGTAAAAGTTGTGTCAGATCCATTAGCTGGTGGATATTAAACTGGGAGTAAAGTCCTTAGCCTCTAAGACAACCAATAGATAACCGAAGTTTGAGTGCCTCAACTTCAGAGACTTCAGTTTTCTTATAGATATGTGTAAAATTAAACATTAAAAAGCTAAAATGACCTCAGATCCAGTGTTGTTTGATAAATTCAATGACAAAAGGAAACATAACAATAATTCCATTTTTTAAAAGACAATTCTTTACGAGTCTCCCACACATCATAAAAGAGGCATCACACAACTTCTGATGCTTCTCCCTAGCTTTGTAAATATTGTATCCTTATTATTAATTTCAGCATTTTCCCCAGTTTCACACAAATGTTTGCTAGCTGGAACAAGACTAAAGGGGGTAAAACTAATTCAGGTCCAGAAGCCAAAAGTTATAGTAACATAAAAAACGCAGGAATATGTTATGCATCAAGTATACCTCTTTCAGTGCATCAGTCACAGTAGAAGAATTAAGCTTAGGTTCAATTCCAGAAATAACTGTTGAAATATTATATATTCCCTGTGGCCAAGCTTTTATTGTGGATAGAAGGTCTTTGTGAAATGATGGATTAGTTGCCAAAGTCCCCAATGCCATCTGAAACAGTATAAACACTTTTAGATTCAACAAGTGTAAGCACGTAATCCACACATCTCTAAAAACTAAAACATACCTCATAAGACATGTCATGTAACCTTGGATTATCCGTAGGCATATAAGGAACCAGTACATGAAGTTGGCGTAACTTTGCAAACTCTAATACCCACCTGCGGTAAAGTATAAGCCCTTTAAAAGAGATACATCCAAAAAACACCTAGTAATCAAAGATTCAAAAGGCCTAAAATAAATCATACATTTCCCAAGCAGAAGCTGAATTCCTGAGCAACTTGGGACATAAAGATGCAGCTTTATCAAATCTCCCTTCGCTAATCAATTGTTCAAGGTAGCTTGTCCCTACCTACATAGAGAAAAAGATTGAGCAGATAAACTCTTTGCAGTAAAAAAAGAAAAGATTCCTCCCTGCACCACACTTCTTCTTATGACCCAGAAAATTTGTTCCTTGTGCTTTTTCCATCATGATAATTGTTCTCAATACTTTGTTTGACAAATTGACACATTGACAATCTTGACACATTTAAAAAAGGTACTGCAAGGCATATAATTATCACAATTGGAAAGATATACAGTACATCCAACAATCAAAACTTCATGCAAAAAAAAAAAAAAGTAACTGTTATAAATGTTCATTTGCCTCTATGGTCTGGTCTGATATGGCTTTTTCGGTTCATAATCATCATTCAGCTCTTCCCTAAATGCTTAAGTTTTTGTAACTTGGTCCACTCCATATATGCACCAGAAAAGAGTGTGGTTTCATGCCTTCCTTGCCATGAGGGAATGTGCTAGTCTAATTCATCTAGCTTGTTTGGTGTGGCTTGATTCAACTCAATCCGGCCTACAACCATTATCAGGCCTTTTCTCCAAACAGAAGAAGCTTTTGTCTGACTTTAGTTTATCAGTAACAAACTAAAACATTAAGTCCAGGTCCTATGGAAGTTGCCAGATAATGATAAAAGAGTTTTAAATACACGGGGAGCTATATGCATGCCCACTTTGTTGGGATAGATCTACACTACAGTAATTTGGATGGAACAAATATTTACAAATCTTACAGGCAATAAAAGAATTTACATTGCAAGCTTAAAATTTGCAAATAAAATAAATTTTCCATCTGATCCTTAAAAGAATAGTATTATGAACCCCAGATGATAGGGTCTACAACTAGAATTTGAACAAAATATGGTGGTACCCCTATTTCACTTGTACTCTTTTCATCCACTGTATTACGGTGAACCTTATAAAGAGGCTTAGCCAATATGGGAGCAACAGTAAAGACAATTAAACTCATCAATGACCATGTTCATGC